>CAUYRT010035409.1:0-45121 GCA_963574885.1 Lepilemur ruficaudatus | reverse complement strand
ATTAATTTCTTTCTATTTTTAGTAGAGATGGGGTCTCGCTCTTGCTCAGGCTGGTTTCGAACTCCTGACCTTGAGCGATCCTCCTGCCTCAGCCTCCCAGAGTGCTAGGATTACAGGCGTGAGCCACCGCACCCAGCCTTAATGGCCTCTCTTAAACCTTAAACCTATTACATTCTGCCACTCACTTCCACCAGAGACCTATGAATTGGGCTTTCTAGTACAAGCCCAGCTAATGACATTGTCATAATTTTATTTCCCATTTGCTACTAGCCCCTTTTCTTTTTCAAGAACCTCATGGTCAGGAGTGCTTATTTTAATGAAGCGTTTAGACATTTTTTGAATTCCCCCAAATATCATCTAATAGCACCCAGTCCCACTATCACCACTAACAGTTGACACACACCCTACAATCTGCTCACATTAGAGGCAATATAATTTATGTTCGTGAGTACTGTTTCTAGAGATAAATTGCCTAGGTTATGACACAGGCTCTACTGTTACTGGGTGCATGACTTTGGGAAAGTTATTTAACCTCTGCCTCAGTTCCTCACCTATAAAACATAACAATAATAACTTCACTCATAGAATTGTGAGGATTAAATAAGTGTTAGGCATAGTGTTTGTCACATAGTAAGTGTTAAATATTAGCTATTGTTATTATTAGAGAATGCATTAACTGACTACATTTGAAAAGTATCTTGGAGAGTTATCCATGATTCCTATACAATTATCTGCGTAACTGAGATGACAATGATTTCATTGTCAGAAATAGGACTTTCAGAAAACGGAAGTGATTCTTGTGTCAATAAAGGTTATAATTTTGATTTAGGAATGATACTTGGAATGCTAAAGCACCATTCAGGTGTTGACAAATGGGAATAAGGATCTCACACCTGGGAGAAAAAACAGGCCTAGAGATAAAGACTAAGGACATGTCAGCAATGCTGAAATCTGTACTAAGATCTCTGAAATTTGGGAAGGCATTTAATACGTACTGAATATTCGCTACAGAGCAGGACTGTGCTAAATAAATGTTTTAGGAGTTTTTTATTTTTTTCTTGTTTGATTAATTTTAATCTCAATTTTTATTTCTTATAACTGCTTTCTTTATGTCAAAAAATTAAGGCTCAGGGAGGTGTTTTTCTCAAAATGTCGTGGCTGGAATCTACAAATAAAGTACTAAAACTAACAAGTGACTTTAGCAAGAGTAAGAAAGACCTAAATAAGTGGAGAGATAAATCATGTTCATAGATTTGAACACTTAATATTGCTGAAATATGAGTTGCCCCCAAACTGATTTATAAATTAATTGCAGTCCTGATCAAAAAAACTCTACAGGCTTTTTTGTAGAAATTGACTGTTTAACCTAAAATGTACATGGAAATTCAAGGGACCAGAATATCCAAAACAATTTTGAAAAAGGATGAAAGTGCCAGGATAATTCAATGAGGAAATAATAGTCTTTTTAACAAGTCATGCTGAAATATTTTGATATCCATATGGAAAAAATTAAACCTCAACCCCTACCTCACACACATAAAAATTAATTTATAATTATTCATACATCTAAATGTAAGAACAAAAACCAGAGAAAAAATAAGAGAAAAGGGTTAACCCCAGATTTCATAAATAGGACATAAAGAACATGAACCATTAAGGAAAACTTGTTAATTTGGACTTCATCAGAATAAAAAATTTTGCTCTTCTGATAAGAAAGGAAAAAGCCACAGAATTGGAGAGCATATTTGCAAAACATTCATTTAATAAAAGGCTTGCAACCACAACTCTTGCAACTTAAGAATACAAGCTACCTGACTTGAAATTTTAAAAAATGGCCTAAAGATTTAAGTACAACAAGCATTAGGAAAGATGCTCAACATCATTAGTCATCAGGAAAATGATAATTATACAATTAGATGCCACTACAACCACTAGAGTAGCTAGGTTTTAAAACACTGATATTACTAAGTGTTGGCAAGTTTGTCAATTAATAGGAATGTCCATACGTTGCTGATAGGAATGCAGAATCATGTAGTCACTTTGCAAAATAGTTTGATGGTTTCTTATAAAGTTAAACATTTGCTTACTGTGTGCTCTAGCAGTCCTATTTCTAGTTATTTACCCAAGAGAAATGAAAACTTGTTTTCTGGATGAGGACTTCTATGTAAATGTTTATAGCAGTTTTATCTATAATGGCCTCAGACTGAAAATAACTAGTGCATCAACTAGTGATTGAATGAATAAATTTTTGTTTATACATACCAGGGAATACTACACAGTAATAAAAAGTAACAAACTACTGATACATGGAACAACATGGATGTATCTTTTAGAAAGCATTACATAGAAAGAAGGCAGACACAGACGGGGCGCAGTGGCTCACACCTATAATCTTAGCACTCTGGGAGGCCACGGCAGGAGGATCGCTCAAGGTCAGGAGTTCAAGACCAGCCTGAGTAAGAGTGAGACTCCGTCTCTACTAAAAAATAGAAAGAAATTAGCTGGACAACTAAATATATATATAGAAAAAATTAGCCGGGCATGGTGGCGCATGCCTGTAGTCCCAGCTACTCGGAAGGCTGAGGCAGAAGGATTGCTTAAGCCCAGGAGTTTGAAGTTGCTGTGAGCTAGGCTGATGCCATGGCACTCTAGCCCAGATGACAGACCGAGACTCCGTCTCAAAAAATATACATATAACATGTATCCAGCAATATAGTGTCAAGCAGAATAGTTTCATTATGCTATCATTTTACCATTTTGCTGTCAGTATCTTTTTATTATCTCCATAGTATTTACCTTTTCAAGAATGTCATAGATGTGAAATCATACAGTATGTAGCCTATTCAGACAAATCTATCATATTTGTTACTGCTTCCTATCTGTTGCCCTATTTCTTTGTTCCTATTTTTGTCTTTTGTTCTTTTTCTGTCTCTTGTGGTTTTAATTTGCATTTTATATGAGTCCACTTTCTCTCCTTTCTTAGCAAGTCAGTTAAACTTCTCTTTTTATTTTTTTAGTGGGTGCCTTAGAGTTTATAATATACATTTACCACTAATCCCAGTCCACTTTCAAATAACACTGTACTACTACACAGATAGTACAAGTACCTAATAAAAACAAAATAATCCTACTTCCTCCCTCCCATCCCTTGTATCTTTTGTATCATTTATGCATATATAATCAAATGCAGTCTTGCTGTTATTATTTTGAAAAAAACTGTCACCTGTTAGATCAATTAAGAATAAGATTTTTCTACAATATTTTCTTCAAAATTAAGAATAAGAAACATGAAAGTTTTAATTTTACATTCACTCATTTCTTCTTCAGTGCCCTCTGCCTAAGTTTAGTTTTTGGTATTTATCCTGCTTGGTGTTCTCTGAGCTTCCTGCATCTGGGGATTTGGTGTCTGACATTAATTTGGGGAAATTCTCTGTCATTACTGTTTCACATATTTTTTTTCTTCCTGTCTCTCTCTTTTCCTTTTGGTATTCCCATTATATGTATATTACACTTCTTGTAGTTGTCCCACAGTTATTGGATATTCTGTTCTGTTTTTTCAGTCTTTTCCCTTTCCTTTTCAGTTGTAGAGTTTTCTAGTGAGGTGTTCTCAATGGTCAGAGAGTCTTTCTTCAGCTATGTCCACTGTACTAATCGGCCTGTAAAAGGCATTCTTCATTTCTGTTACAGTGTTCTTGATCTCTGCCATTTTGTTCTATTTCAGCCTCTCTATTTATATTACCCATTTGTTCTTTCATGTTGTCTACTTTATTCATTATTCATTAAAGCCCTTAGCATATTAATCATAGTTGTTTTAAGTTCCCTGCCTGATAATTCCAACATCCCTACCATATCTGAGTCTGGTTTTTATGCTTGCTCTGTCTCTAGTATGCTTTGTAATTTTTTCTTCGTAACTGAATGTGAGGTAATGGATGCAAGGAACTGCTATAAATGGGCCTTTAGTAATATGTTGGTAAAGTGTAGGGGGAAGAAAATCATTACATGGTCCTATGAACAGGTCACAATCTTTTAGTGAGATTATGCCTGTGGACTGCGAACTTCACATGTGCCCCTCTCAGTTTTTGATATCAAGAGATCAAGTGGAGAACTATGATTTTCCTTCAAAGGAGAGAGGAAGGTTAGGACAAAAAAGGAAATTTGGGTGAAAAGATTTTAAGGTAGAGAGGAGGGAATTGGAAGAAGCCCTTGTTGGATGGATCCTTCTTACATTAGTAAGAAGGAATTCATCAAATGAGAATGAAGAGGGCTCTGAATGACCTGAGAATCTCAGAGGGCAATGTTTAGAATGAACCTATAGAGACTACAATAATCTAATGGATTTTAGTAAAATTATTCTAAGCAACAATAAGAGTCAGGTTATGGACTTGGTCAGCATGCTGTCACTAATATCCCACACAGTTTCTTTTTTTTCAAACTTAAATTTTTTTTCCTTGAGTCTGGCTTTGTCACCCTGGGTGTAGGGTACAGTGATGTTGTCATAGCTCACAGCAACCTCAAACTCCTGGGCTCACGTGATCCTCCTGCCGCAGCCTCCCAAATAGCTGGGACTACAGGCATGCACCACCATGCCCAGCTAATTTTATGTATATATATATATATATATATATATATATATTTATATTTATTTTTTTTTTTTTAGTTGTCCGGCTAATTTCTGTTTTTTTTTAGTAGAGACGGGTCTCACTCTTGCTCAGGCTAGTTTCAAACTCCTGAGCTCAAGGGATCCTCCCGCCTTGGCCTCCCAGAGTGCTAAGATTACAGGTGTGAGCCACCACGCCTGGCCCAGAATACTAATTTATATAAATTAAGATTTATAGAGTTTTCCTGTCATTAGGAAGTTGATCTAGATAAGTGGCTTTTACGTCCCGTTTTGCTTTTTTACAATACTTTGTATGTTAACCATAGTAAATTGATTTCCTTTCTTTGAGCTATATATTGTGGCAAAATAGGAGGAAACAGTGATTAGCCTCCATCCTGCTACTGCTAATACTTTACTATTCTTTCTAAAAGCATCTCCAAAAAAGTGCTTTTGCTAATGACGTTTTTCGATTCAGTTTATATATTCTGATTTTTTTCTTTAATGTACCCCGACACTCTGACATATGTATCAAAAGCAGCATGAAATAGAGTTTTGAGTGCTGTGAAGCACTGATAGAATAAATACTCTTGGTTCAGAGGATGATTCATGCTGAATTTTAAATGTTTGTTGTCATGTTGACACAAAAGGAAAAACCGGCCCATTCAAACAGTTATAAAATTTTACTCTAATTTTATCTTATGCATGCTTTGATTTATTTTAAGGTAACATTCCTTTCATTATATTTGTTTCACATAAGTACCTTTATCTTCACATACCTCTAGTACCTATTTTTTGCCTTTATAAGATGGCCAAATACTACTGTGTTGTTTATTTTATAATAACATATTTTATTTGATCATGATATGATAGATACATTGAATTACTCTAAATGCATGCTTGAAATTCTTATAAATCCATGGTACAGTTGTTAAACATACTCAGCGTTTTTAAGTAAGCAAAAAAAGATCTTTCACATTCATGTAAGAATTAGCTTGTAAGCCAAAAATGACAGATGTAGTACTACAGCTGAGAAGTGAACTGGTTGAAGAAATCATCTAAATGGCAGAAACGTTTGGACAAATATCTAAACAGTTTTCAAGTTCCTTTTTCATGTCCTGTAGTAACCACTGTTGCAACATTATTGGTGGTTTTATAAGTTTTCCTCCTCGCTTACTTTTCAATTTGGAAAATTTCACAATTGAAAGGGAAAGACCAGTGTTACCAGAACTCTATTTCTCTATAATTTTATAGGTATATTTTTAAACTTCTATAATTGTTCTCCTGATTTTCATTGAACATAATTTTGATTCAGTATCTAGGTGTATATTTTAAGAATTTTAATACAAAGAAAACTAAAAAGTAAAAGAAAACAGTTAATAGAACAACAGGTAACAGTAATGTACAAAAGTAAATCTCTTAACATTTTCTATTTTAACATCAACATGAAAGGAAAGCAATTTCAGAGGTATTCTGTAATATATAGCAATCATTCTTAACATTTTGCCTACCTTCAAAACTTTCACACATGCAACATACCATTAGCAACTTCTCTCATTATATAGAGTGATTCTCAATTAGAGAACAAACATGTCTCACAAGGAAGTCATATTGTAATATACCAAGTTGCTATGTAATCTGAATAACAGGAGATTCTGATCTGCCCCTCCTGGCCAACTGATATATAAATCAGTATAATGGAAGAAAATGACTGTCATATTTAAATATTAAAGATAAAATGATATAAAAAGTTATTTTTATGTAAATATCTATAGATTTGCACAAATCTGCCACTCAAAATTCTGTTGTAAGTTGTAATAATTTCTATAAATATGTATATAATTTCTATGAATGTGTATATAATTTGATATATTTTAAATTACATAAAGCTATATAAAATTGTACTTTTTTTTATTTTTTGTCATTGTTATTTTTTTAGAGACAGAGCCTTACTGTGTCACCCAGGCTGGAGTGCAGTGGTGTGATCGCAGCTCACTGTAACCTCCAACTTCTGGGCTCAAGTGATCCTTCTGCCTCAGCCTTTCAGTTCTGTAGCTAGGACTACAGGCCCACACTACCATGCCTGACTAATTTTTTTACATTTTTTGTAGAGACGGGGTCTGCCTATGTTGCCTAAGCTGATTTTAAACTCCTGGTCTCAAGTGATCTTCCTGCCTTGGCTTCCCCAGTATTGGGATTGCAGGCGTGAGCCTCCCTATGCTTGGCCCATTTTTTGTTTTTTTGAAGTAAAAGATTAGAAATTATAGGCTGAGTATAAAAGCCAGAGGTGCTTATTTTTAGATTCTTAAGTCTTTCAAATGTTTTTAGGATATAAAAAAAACCTAACCAACCAAAGATACATTAGACAATGGTGAGGTAGTGATAAATGTTTTATCCCTTACTTGGCTAATACCACTTTGTTGTGAGAAATAAAAGCCATATCTCAGCCCAAATTATTTAAATGGAAAGCATAACACTTAATTTTTCATTTTTAAATCTCTCATATCAAACAATTTTGAGCTGCCTTAATTACTTTTAAGTTGAACCACGTAATGTAAAAACAACTAATCTCCTCATGCTCCCGTCTCCTAGTTATCTTTACCTATAAGGGATATCATTTCTTCAGGATGTACGTTTCTTTTTATATAACTTTAAATGTCCTTTGTGATTTTAGATATATTTGTGATTCTTGTCTAAATATATATGTAAATAATGAGTCAAATTTCTGTTTTTAAAAGAAACACATGAGAATGCATGGACACAAATAAGAATATCCTCCATTGAAGCCAACACTTTAGGGGCCCACATGGTTTTTCCAACAGTGCTGGTGTTGCTCAGTTCAGTTACTTTATAGCAAAGTCCTTGGAATAACCTTTCATTGTAGCAATATTCTTCCTTTAGTGATTTATTTTGTTTTTAGAAATTCAGACATTATTCAGAAAAAAGCCCATTGCATTGGGTGGGTAAATAAACTGGGTATTACTACTTGGTTTGAAAAATGAGGTGGGAAACTGGGGAGAAGCTAACCATCTGATAATAGAGGCATTATTGAGACTTGCTTGTGGAATTTAGAATTAAATTGTCCTCTCATACAAAGGATTTAGTGGTCCAGCCTAGACTACCTGTTGCCGTGTATTCTTCCAAGGCACAGTATTATCTCTTTATTGACTATCTCTCTGAATTTCAATAAAGTATTGACAGTATTTTTCAGTACTTTTGTCTAGTTAATCTGCCTAATGCTTGACTACTAAAAATCCTTCCCTGAACCTTTACCAGTACTGGAAATCATGTAACTTTGCATAGCTTCTTTTGCTAGTCTACCTTGGGACAGGGTCTTACTCCTGTACTCGGTCTACACACAGTTGTCCTGCTGCATACAGACAAATGCCTTGCCTCACTTACTGTGTTGTCTTACTTCCAAACTGGACCAGTTTTAAAAATTTTTAATGGAAGTACTACATCCTGGTCCTGGTGATTATATGAGCCTCACCACTGATTACAATACTTTTAGGATATTTTGCCTTAGAATGCCTGCCTACCAAATGAGATAACAGGGTTCAGAATAAATGTCTAGTTTTATTAATATAGTGGAAGCCATGAACATTTTGTGGACAAAATTGAAATCAGTTGTTTCTCATTGGAATAAAAAACTGAGATTAAGTAAAGGGTTAATAATGGGTTAAATATGGGTCTTTCACCTTATTGCTAATACTCAATGATGACATTGCTGATAGAGTTGGGAATAACCCATATACATGGTTGGCTTAATACATCAGAGTGTAACAAGTAAAACTGTGCCCATAGTCTATATGTAAAGACTGCTGATGTAAGTATTGTTACGAAAGCCTGTTATTTGATGTTTTATCCAGTGCTTTTGTTACCAAATAAGTTTTCCCATTTCTGAGACTCTAATGTCATGTTGATGTCTCTCCTGTGGTTATTTCTGAATGTTACAGAACACGCCATGCCGCTTGGAATAATTCATCCTAGCCTGAGAGCATTTCTTACAGGTCAACTTCTTGGTAACTCTCTGTGTTAATAGCTAATGTTTACTTTTTAATATTTTTTCACCCTATACTTCCAGCCCCAAAATTTCTGTTTCAGTGAATATTCCTTCAGAGCAAACAGTTCATTCTATTCCTTTTATTATTTTTAAAGTAGTATATGATATATGGATAGGTCTTATGAAAACTGAAAACCAAGTTACAAATGTAGCATAAAGACAAATGTCAAATGACCAAAGTCAAATTTGGGGGCCGCAGATGAGATGGTTGTGAGGATAGTTGGAGATTCTGATTAACTTTACAGGAAATTTGACCTCTTACAGTTTCTATGCTGAATTGGAATACCAAACATGAAGTTGTTAATATGTGAATAACATTGACTCAGTTCAAATAAGATGTTCAAATTGAGGGGATGAGAGAAGTCTGAGTCATCCAAGTAAAATGTGACAGGTTATGTTAGCAAAACAAGTTAAGTGGGAGTTACCTGAAACTGTCAGGCTATGTTCTTGGCATCATCAGTTCCTCACTGCTGGAGCTACTTTTGTAGCTGTAATGTTTGTCAAATATTTTCATGGTTCAATTTAACAAATTAAAATAATTAAACTAATTATAAAGGTATAATGATTTGAGGCAGATTCTTTCACTTATGAGCACAACATGAGAACAGATTAGTCCTTTTGAATTATCATTTGGTTTTATAGAAGCTTCAGTTTATTCAACTTACTATTCTAAGTTTCTAAATTTCAGGAGACAATTATCATTGTCTCCTAGATTACAATTTACTTTTACTAAATTATCTGTATTCTAAGTGTCTCAATATTGTCTACTATTTTAGCTTTTCAATATAGGGAAAGTACATTAGTACTAAAATTTAGTAACTTCAGGTGCCATATAATAAGAAAGAATGGTGGTGCTAAAAGCTAAGTCTTTAATTACTTATTTGGAGTTGGCATTGCTGTCAGAAGCACCCACATTGTTCTAAATCCATAAAGGCAAGATTTATAGTTTGATGTTTTCAAAAAAATTATCTTAAAGCTCAATAGTACATTCTAAATGACTTATCCAGAATTTATTTCAGTAATGTGGTCTATGTGTGCCCCATAGTTTAGCACACTAAGCAGATACTGATTTCACACGTTTTATACGTTTATATTTATAAAACAACTTGCCCCAATGAGTATAGGGATATTTTCATGTCAGTAAAATGTTGAATTATTACATTTTTTGAGTAAAAGAATTTGTTTTACCACTTCTTACACACCGGGATGACTATAATCAAAAAGGCAGACAATGAAAGTGTTGAAAAGAATAGGGAGAAATTGATGCCCTCATTATTGCTGTTGGGAATGTAAAGTGGTGCAACCACATTGGAAAACAATTTGGCAGTTCCTCAACAAATTAAAAATAGAGTAACCATGTTACAGAACACTTCTATTCCTAGGTATGTAATCAAGAGAAATGAAAGCATGTTTACATAAAAACTTGTACACAAATGTTTATAGCAGCATTATCCATAATATCCAAAAATTGCAAACACCCCAAATGTCCATCAATTGATGAATGGTTAAACAAAATGTGATATATCTATACAATGGGATATTATTCAGCCATAAGGAATGACATATTGACTCATGCTACAACATGAATGAACCTTAAAGACATCAAACAGCCACATGTTATATGATTCCTTTTATATGAAATGTTCAACATAAGCAAATCCAGAGACAGAAGATAGATTAGTGGTTGCCAACCTGGAGGGAGAGGAGTGGGGAGTGACTGCTAATGGACATGGGAAATTTTTAGGATGATAAAAATGTTTTTCATTAGGTAGTGGTGAGTCATAACTTTGTAAATATACTAAAAACTACTGAATTGTACACTTTAAAAGGTCAACTTTATGGTATATGAATTACATCTTAAAAATTTTATCAATGCTTGCTTTTCCATATAACATGGAATTTTTTTAAATAAAATTATTTAAAAAATTTATAATTAATGCCAAGACTTTCCAAAAAAGTTAAACACAAAAGCTGACATTTACCTTAAAACTATGTATATATAAAGTGCTATATATAAAGTGATACATAATATGCATTGTATGGAACTTCTACCAATCTGAATATGTGATATTTTTACCAAAGATAAAAGTGCCAAGAGTGGAGTAGCCCATAGCAGATATTTAATGCCTATTCTTCCCTGACTATACTTTAAATGTTATTGTCACTTTCTGGTGTGAAATGACCTTTAAAAAACATTGTAATGTTTAACTTACCTGAGAAATGTCAGTTAAGATTATCATGTAATAATGGAAGGACCATAGCTGTGGAGTCAAATATAAAATAGGATTTGAGACCAAAACTAAAATTTATTAGCAGCTTGTTCCTGTTAAAGAAATTATTTGGTGTCTCTGAGCTGCAGATTCCTCATCTGTAAAATACCTAATAGGTTTGTTGTAAGGATTAAATGAGATACCATGGATAAAGCAGACAATGTTCCCTCCTTCCCTACCCTGTCCATACTCTCTCTCTTCTCCGTAGAACACCTCCTACCCTACCCTTCTCCTCTCTCTCTCTCTCTCTCTCTCTCTCTCTCTCTCTCTCTCTCTCTCTCTCTCTCTGTCTCACACACACACAACACACAACACACACACACACACACACACACACACACACACACACCCCTGCATGCCTACACAAAACAAGTTAGATCTCCTTCCTCTATGTGGCCATTGAACCTAGGGATTACCCTATGGAAGCCCTTTACCATACTCTGTTAAATATTCATGTTTATTTACCTGTCTTCCTTAGGAAAACGTAAGTTCTTTAAGGGGAAAGAAGCAATATTTTATTTACCATTGTATACCCATTACGTAGCATAGTGATTCGCTCAATAGATAGTCGGATATATGAATTTCAGTAATATATCTAGCGTTATACTGGATTCATAATAGCTCCCGGAAAAGCTATAATGTATCTGTGTTTTACTTTCTGTTAGAACATAATCAGCCTGAAGTATTTTCAAATTTATAATATGTGATGATTTATATGTTAAGTGGAAATGTTTTTATTACTAGTTATACCTATAGAATGAAGAGAACGTTCCTTATCTATGTTATAATACGCTCCTAGTAGTTCTGTATTTACCTTTGAAATTGCATATTATGTTTTCTTGTAATATTTAAATATACATATTTACTAACTTAAAAATTTATTTTACAAATGTTTTAAGAATTGAAGTTTAATGTGCATATTTTATTCCATTCTTCTACATCTGACATTAGAATGAAATAGCAAGTTTAGAAACAATACTGTGGACTTAAGAAGTCCTGTGAAGGCCGGGCTTGGTTGCTCACACATGTAATCCTAGCACTCTGGGAGGTCGAGGCGGGCAGATCATTCAAGGTCAGGAGTTTGAAACCAGCCTGAGCAAAAAGCTAGACCCCGTTTCTACTAAAAATAGAAAGAAATTAATTGGCCAACTAAAAATACATAGAAAAAATTAGCCGGGCATGGTGGCGCATGCCTGTAGTCTCAGCTACTCGGGAGGCTGAGGCAGAAGGATTGCTTGAGCCCAGGAGTTTGAGGTTGCTGTGAGCTAGGCTGACGCCACCGCACTCTAGCCCGGGTAACAGAGTGAGACTCTGTCTCAAAAAAAAAAAAAAAAAAGTCCTGTGAAAATAATAATAGGCAATAATTACTTTTGGATGGAGGAAATGAAAATAAGGGTGGAATAGAAGAAGTTAACTGGTTTGTTATGTTCTCTGGGCTTACATATTTCTATACATATACCTGTCTAAATTATTTATAAAAGCTTTGCTGAATAAATATAAATTATTAACTATAAATATGGGAGTTTAGAAAAAGTAGAATTAAAGTTTATATTTATATAAGTCATTGATACTGCTTTTTTTGGAATCTTATAACCATTTTGTTTCTTTCAGGTACAGAGAACTACAACTTAGTACAGAAAGCAAAGTAACAGAATTTCTCCATCAAAGTAAATTAAAATCCTTTGAAAGTGAGCGTGTTCAACTTTTACAAGAGGAAACTGTAAGAAATCTCACACAGTGTCAATTGGAATGTGAAAAGTATCAAAAAAAATTGGAGGTACGTGTACAAGGCTTTTTCCCCAATAATAGCATAGCAAGTAAGCTCCCTAAGTACAGAGTTTAAATCAAGCTTTATTTTCTCCAGTAGGACCTGGCACTGTCCTGCACGCGCGCGCGCACACACACACACACACACACACACACACACACACACACAAAACACAAGGAAATACATATTTCAGAAAGATTGTATACTAAAAGGACAGGAATTGTTAGAAAACAAGAAAATAGGAAAAGATCTCATTCACAGTAGCAACCAAAAATATATAATTACTTGGAATATTTTTAATAAGAACAGTACAGAATCTGTATTAAGAAAACTATACAACTTCACTAACATATGTAAGAAGAAACACCATCTTTCTGAAAGGGAAGATTCAGAATTAAATATTTTTCAGTTTTCACTAAGTAATATTATATGTTCATTTCTAATCAAATGCTAGCATACTTTTTATAATTCAACAAAGTAATTCTGTAGTACAACTGGAAGGAAAAACAAAATAATCAATTATTTTAAAACATGATTTTAAAAAGTTATAATGAGAAGAAATATATATCACATTTTAAAATGCATTCTGAGGCAAGAATAATTAAAACACATATAAAAACAGGCCACAAATAGTATTAAAACATCAAGCCCCAAAACATATTCCATAAATTTAAGAATTTATTCATGGAAAAAGTCATATTTCAAAGCAGTGAGGAAAATATGGACTGGACAACAAATGGTACTGTGATAATCATTTGAAAATTTAGAGAAAATAGTTAAATCTGTACATGACACCATATAGCATAATAAAACTTAGATGAATTACTAAGCTGAATATATAGAAATCAAATTTTATCTTGTGTTCATTTTGGGAATCAATCTGTTAAACTATTAATAAAAGCAAGGAAAGAAATCATGTAGGAAAAATAAAACCTAAATGTTTAAAAAAAAGTCTGAATAATATTGAAGACAAAATGGAAAGTGAAAAATAATATTTGGGTTATATATGACAAAGGGCCTATGTTCTTAATTTTAAAAGATATTTTATCAAGAGGACATGGCTTCCTCTTCTAGATGAATAAGTGGAAAAAGAGGAATAGATTATTTCCAAAAAAAGAAATGCAAATTGCAAATAAATAGAATATAAATAAAATATATTCTCACTGATAATTAAAAATATGTAAATTTAAACTTTTTTTACCTTTATGTAGGTCTGTGTGTTGTTTCAAAGTGCTGGCAAGAGTACCCTTAAATGGGAAATCTCATGTGGTTAGAAAATGGAATAGCCCTTTTGGAGGACAATATGGTAATCTGTGTTAAAGGCCTTAAAATGATCCAGTAATTTTAGTTAAAGGAATTTTATCTAAGGAAATAATAAGAGATGCTTATAAAGCTTTATATTAGTGATATGCATCACAACATGATTTATTATAGTGAAAATTAGAAGTAACTTTAATGTCCAATGGTAGATAAACAGATTTCAATTAGTTTATTATATAACAAACTGTAGGCCAGGTACAGTGGCTCACGCCTGTAATCCCAGCACTTTGGGAGGATCACTTGAGGCCAAGAGTTCAAGACATAACCTGGGCAACGTAGTGAGACCCTGTCTCTACAAAAAAATAAAAAATTAATTAGCCAGGCACGGTAGCACATGCGTGTAGTCCTAGCTACTCGGGAGGTTAAAACAGAAGGATCACTTGATCCCAGAAGTTCAAGATTACAGTGAGCTACAATTGTACCCCTGTACTCTAGCCTGGGCAATAGAGTAAGACCCTATCTCTTAAAAAAAAAAAAGGAAGTCTACTTTGCTGTGTACATGTATTGCATGATTGTGTGCAGTTATGTTCTTGAATATTTTAGATTTTGGGAAAATACTCATTAAAAAAATTGAATGAAAAATACGATTATGTCCTTAGCATGATCTTGACTATGGGTATGAGTTCAGTAAAATCATTAATGTACCTAGAAAAAAATATTTGAAGAAAATACAGCCAAACATTAAAGTTTATTTCTGGATAGTGTAATTATGGGTGATTTTTATTTTCTTCATTCTCCCCACTAGACTAAGTTCCGTGATGGCAAGGCCTGCACCTTTGTTTAAATGACCAGTAGTAGTCCCAGGGCTTAACCAGAGCTTGGCACATAGTTAATTGAATTGATAGTATTTGATACTTTCTAACTGAGTATCTATTAGGTAATAAGCTGGGCCTGATTACACACACATCTTTTAACAAGATATGATTCCTGTCTTTGAGAAACTTAACAGTTTTGAACAGGGCTTCACATAGAGCTTTGTATAATAATGTAAAGGTTCTATGTCTGCACTATCCAGTTCAGTACCCACTCTCCACATTTGGCTGTTTAGCAGTTGAAATGTAACTAGTGCACTGAGGTACTAAGTTTCTTATTTTAGTTAATCTTAATTAAGTTAAATCTAAATTTAATTATCCACATGTGACTAGTGGCTCTGGTATCAAACTGTATGCTCTAGTCTAGATAATTAACCAGATTACACACATCCTTACTGCTGGGCAGTGGTAAAATTTGAAAATTTTTCTCTTTAGTTTTAGCATAAAAGAAAAATGGAAACTCTTTTCTGCCCAAATAGGATTTCTTATAGCAGTATTGGGTAGTAGTTATGCCTGTGGGCTTTGGGGTCAGGAGATCTAAGATTTGAATCTCAGTTAGTCATTGCTTTCCGGATAAATTATTCATTTTCTTTGAGCCTCAGTTGCTTCATCTGCCAAATGGGAATAGTAATAGCAACTGCTTCATAACATTGTTATAGAGTCTGTTTGACACATCTAAAGCATCCATTTATGCTTAGCAACTATTCATAGAAATTCTCAGAATATTTTGCTTTGATGCTATAGAATTTTGTTTTAGGTACAGTTAGGAAATGCTAGGAAAGTGAAAGCATCCCTTCCTAAAAGATAAATATTTGTTGGATGAAAAACATAGTTTTTTTTTTCTTTTCAGATCCTGCAATAGTGTGCCAGCTAGTAAACTCAAGCATTTTTGTCTTCCAATTTTCCTTTGTATATGTGAAAATTTCTTGTACAGTTATGAAAATATATAATTGTAGATCATTGAGCAAAAGCTAAGAGGCAGGCCAGGCATGGTGGCTCATGCCTGTAATCCGAGCACTCTGGGAGGCCGAGGCGGGCGGATCGCTCAAGGTCAGGAGTTCGAAACCAGCCTGAGCAAGAGTGAGACCTCGTCTCTACTAGAAATGGAAAGAAATTAATTGGCCAACTAAAAATACATAGAAAAAAAAATTAGCCGGGCGTGGTGGCACATGCCTGTAGTCCCAGCTACTTGGGAGGCTGAGGCAGAAGGATTGCTTGAGCCCAGGAGTTTGAGGTTGCTGTGAGCTAGGCTAACGCCACGGCACTCACTATAGCCTGACAACAAAGTGAGACTATGTCTCAAAAAAAAAAAAAAAAAGCTAAGAGGCAAACACACTGAAAGTTCATCAATTAGAAGCCTTTCCTATTTAAAATAAATCAGATATTAAAGCATTTTTCCCAAATTATAATATAAGGAAATCAGATCATAGGATAAATATCATAAAATACAACTATTTATCTTTAATCTGGAAATATGTTTTCCGCATTTTCAAAATATATCCAAAATATTTTAGTGGTATTAAATTGATATTTTAAGACCATATAATAACATATGAAATACGCTTTTATTATATTAGTAATATTAGGTGAAAACAGCCCTTTATACAACTGTATGCATTAGATTTTAAAAGATGCATGAGGTGGGAAAAACAGATTTTGCAGAAATACACTATAAAATTAATGGTGGTTGTGATTGATTAGCAAATTGGCCTTGAGTGATTTTTATGTCTTATTTCTACTTTTTTATTCTAGGAAAATTAAATTACTTAGGTCACACAGCTATTAATAGTAATTGACTGAACTGTGAACTCACATCTGACCAACCAGAGTTTAAATCCCATACTTTTAACCACAACAGTATTTAAATAACAATAAAATATTTAAAACAATAATCCCACAAAGATTGCACTTCTGAAAAGTATTCTGAGTAGTAAAACTAAGCTTCCCAAGGTAAAGCATCTCAGAAAATAAAGCCTTAGTGAAAAACATAAAAATAGTATTAAATAAATATGTACATTTAAAAAGATACAAGCAGAAATTGTAGATGGTATCTACTTCCTCAGCAAATTGGTGCTCAGCGTTTAAAACGTTTTCATATACCTTCCTCAGGAAACTGCTGCAGTCATAATCTGTTGCAGTTGAATCTCCCACACATTCTATTTTACTGTGTTTAGCTGGTTAGAGACCAAATCAATTTTATAACCTCCAAAAGACTGCAACTTACAGTTTGAAAACCACTTTCCCATAGACTTATCTACTTGGATGCAGGTGACTAGTAATTATTTCATTTTTTTTAAAGGTCTTGGATGGAGACACACCTTTGTAAAAATGTTACTGTTCTAAAAACTCTGGTTGATAAAACTGAGACTTGGGGGAATGTCTTCATATTTTCTGCCTCTGTTAAACGAGGCCTTGAGAGGACAGGGAATATTTATTTATCATTGTGTCACAAATTCCTAACAGTGCCTCTCTCATGGTGGATGATTGACAAATAGCTAGTGAATGATTGAATTAATGGTTTTATTAACCCTAATACACTACCATTGTTTGAATCTTTTTTTGGAATTCTAGAAAGTGTTTCTAAGACAATTCTTTTTTTTTTTTTAATTTCAGAATATTACAGGGGTACAAATGTTTTGGTTACAGGGATTGCTTTTATATTGCTTGACTCAAAGTTATAAGTGTGCCCATCACCCAGAGTGTGTACATTGTACGCGTTAGGTATGAATTCACCCATCCTCTCCTTCCCACTCCCACCTACATGATTTCCATTGAGTTTTACTTCCATCCATGCACATGAGTGCTAATCGGTTAGTTCCAATTTAATAGTGAGTACATGTGGTGTTTGCTTTTCCATTCTTGCAATACTTCACTGAGGAGAATGGTCTCCAGTTCCATCCAGATTGTTGCAAAAGGTATTAATTCACTTTTTATGCTGCGTAGTACTGCATGGTGTACATATACCACATTTTATTAATCCACTAATGAATTGATGAGCACTTAGATTGATTCCACATCCTTGCGATTGTGAATTGTGCTGCAATGAACATTCTAGTGCAGGTGTCTTTTTGATAAAATGACTTTTTTTCCTTTGGGCAAATACCCAGTGGTGGGATTGCTGGGTCAAATGGTAGGTGTACTTTTAGTTCTTTGAGGAATTACACTACTGTTTTCCATAAAAGTTGCACTAGTTTGTGGTCCCACCAACGGTGTATAAGTGTTCCTTTCTCTCCACATCCATGCCAGCATCTGTTGTTTTAGGACTTTTTGATAAAAGCCATTCTCACTGGGGTTAGGTGATATCCTCATTGCGGTTTTGATTTTCATTTCTCTGATGATTAGTGATGTTGAGCATTTTTTCATGTTTACTGGTCTATATTCTTTTGAAAAGCTTCTGTTCATGTCTTTTGCCCATTTTTTCATGGGGTTATTTGATTTTTTTCTTGCTGATTTGCTTGAGTTCTTTATAAATTCTGGTTATTCGCTCTTTATCGGATATATAGCATGTGAATATTTTCTCCCATTCTATAGGTTGTCTTTTTGCTCTGTTGATTGTTTCCTTGGCTGTCCAGGAGCCTTTTAATTTAATCAAGTCCCATTTATTTATTTTTACTGTTACTCTGATTGCCCTTGAGTTTTCTTCGTAAATTGCTTGCCCAGGCCGATATCTAGAAGTGTTTTTCCAATATTTTCTTCTAGGATTCTTATGGTTTCATGTCTTAGATTTAAATCCATTATCCATCTTGAATTAATTTTTGTGAGTGGTGAGTGGATCCTGTTTCAATCTTCTGTATGTGGCTGTCTGATTTTCCCAGCACCATTTATTGAATAGGGATTCTTTTCCCCGGTGTTTGTTTTTGTCTGCTTTGTCAAAGATCACATGGCAATATAAAGATGGTTTTATATCTGGGTTTTCTGTTCTGTTCTGTTGGTCTATGTCTCTATTTTTGTGCCAGTACCATAGTGTTTTGGTTGCTATAGCCTTGTAATATAGCTTAAAGTCTTATAAAGTGATACCTGCAGATTTATTTATTTTGCTTAAGATTGCTTTGGCTATTCAGGGTTTTTTCTGGTTCCAAATGAAGTGTAGAATTATTTTTTCTAGATCTGTGAAAAATTACATGGGTGTTTTGTTGGGGAATGCATTTAATCTCTGAATCACTTTGGATAGTATGGACATTTTAGCAATATTGATTCTGCCGATCCATGAGCATATGTTTTTCCATTTGTTTACATCATCTGCAGTTTCCTTCCTTAATGATTCATGGTTCTCTTTGTAGAGTTCACCTCCTTAGTTAAATATATTCCTACGTATTTTCTTTTCTTTATAGCTATTGTGAAAGGTGTTGAGTCTTTGATTTGATTCTCAGCTTGACTGTTGTTGGTGTATAGGAATGCAACTGATTTGTATACATTGATTTTATAACCTGAGACTTTGCTAGATTTATTTATCAATTCCAGGAATCTCTTCGTGGGATCTTTGGGGTTTTCTAGATATAAAAGCATATGTCATCAACAAAGAGGGTAGTTTGACCTCCTCTTTCCCCATTTGGATACTCTTAATTTCCTTTTCTTGGCTGATTGCTCTGGCTAGGACTTCCAGCACTATGTTGACTAGAAGTGGTGACAGTGAGCATTCTTATCTTTTTCCATTTCTGAGTGGAAATGCTTTCAACTTTTTCCCATTCAGTATGATGTTGGCTGTGGGTTTGTCATATAAGGCTTTTATAATTTTAAGGTATGTTCCATCTATTCCTATTTCATTGTGAGTTTTTATCATAAAACGGTGCTGAATTTTATCAAATGCTTTTTCTGCATCTATTGAGATGACCATATGATCTTTGTTTTTGCTTCTGTTTGTGTGGTGAATCACATTTATGGATTTACGTATGTTGAGCCATCCTTACATCTCTGGGATGAAGCCCACCTTTTTGTGGTGGATTATATTTTTGATGTGCTGCTGAATTCAGATTGCTAGAATTTTATTAAGGATTTTTGCATCTGTATTCATAAGGAATATTGGTCTATAGTTTTCTTTTTTTCTTGTGTCCTTTGCTGGCTTTGGTATCAAGGTGACACCGGCTTTGTAGAGTGAGTTGGGGAGGATTCCTTTCTTCTCAATGTTATGGAATAATTTCAGCAGTATGGATACCAGTCTCTCTTTGTAGGTCTGATAAAATTTGACAGTGAAACCATGTGGTCCAGGACTTTTTTTTAATCACTGCTTCAATTTCGTTGCTCATGATTGATCTGTTCAGGAGTTCTGTTTCTTCCTGATTGAGCCGTGGGAGGTTGTGTGTTTCCAGGAATTTGTCCATTTTCTACACGTTTTCAAGTTTATGTGTATAGAGTTTTATAGTACTCAGAGTTGATATTTTGTATTTCTATATTATCAGTTGTAATATCCCCCTTTCCATTTCTAATTGGGTTTATTTTGGGTCCTTTCTTTTCTATTTCTGGTTAATCTAGCGAAAGCTCTGTCGATTTAAAAGAATCAACTTTTTGTTTCATTAATCTTCTGTATTATTTTTTTGTTTTTGATTTCATTTACTTCTGCTCTGACCCTCATTCTTTCTTTTCTTCTACTAGGTTTGGGTTTGGTTTGCTCTTCCTTTTCTAGTTCCTTGAGACAATTCGTTAATTTGTGATCTTTCTATTTTTTTTGATGTAGGGCAGTTATTAATTGGCAAAGGTTCCCAAAACACTGGCTTTGTATGTTTGTCTCCTCTCTGTAGTTTTAATTTTTTATTGATTGATTGAGACAGAGTCTCGCTCTATTACCCACTCTGGAGTTCAGTGGTGCAATCATAGTTCCACCTTGAACTCCTGGGCTCAAATAATTTTCCTGCCTCAATCTCCCAAACTGCTGGGATTACAGGCGTGAGCCACCACCCCCAGCCAAAATTTCTTCCTAAAACAATACTTTATAAAAATTCCATCTTCAACATTTTGATTCTTTATCTCTTTAGGTATTCATTTCTGCAGTTTTTCTTTGTGTGGTGTTTTTTTTTGAGCAAAGTGAGGTAGAAATGAAAAAGTATCAGCTCGGCTGTGGGAATAGTCATTGAACACTACATTTACTGATCCTTTTTTTGACAATGGAATTAATAATTGTCATCAGCCACCAGATTCTTAATGAATTACATCCCAATTTAATGAATTTCACTCAAGAAAGCCACAGATTCGATGAGCAGTGATTTTGTTATAAGGAATTAATAAATTTCTAGAAAATACATTCCTAGCCTATAAGAAGAAAGAAGAAATAATACTAAAACATGAATTTTGTTTTCCTGACTAAATCAGAGCCACTAGAAATCATACTAAAAATATTATTGCTATGTTATTCCTTGTCCACCCTCCAAAGGAATGTATTTGAAGTGTGGGGGATGATGTTTTGTTTACTTTCCGGGGAAATTTTACTGAAAATTAAAGGAAATGACATAGAGTGAGTTAAGGAAAATTATATTATAATTTCTGCTTATTAAGAACTGTAAATAGGTCTTCATTATCTTCTGTATCTTCTTTTTCTAAGATAAACTTTATGTCATTAGAGAAAATAAGTTGTCTTCAAAAGTGTTTAATTATAGACAATTTAGGATAATTAAATCAGTGGAACTCTATTTCCATGAGCTATTTAATATAGAGTTCTCATAATTGTATTTCTTATTATAGTAATAGTATTTTGCAACACTATATTGTAGGCATTCTGCTAAACAGTATAAATTTGTCATCTTATTTAATCCTTCCAACAATGTTTTAAGATAGGCCTAGAAAGAATAAATAATTGCCTAAGACCACAGCTAATAAGTGTCAAAAGCATACTGAAATCTAAATCTTTCTGTCTCCAAATGTTATTCTTAACCATAGTATACTGTTGTCTCTTGGAAACAGTGTATTATTTATACTGTATTAGGAAGCAGGTGTAGTACCACACCATAATTTAGTCTGTACTAGTAAGTAAATTTTGTAGGTAATTGGAATTTACTTTAAGCATTAAAACATTCCTTTGTCACTAGAAGCATTTCCTTTTCAGTTAATTCATTATTATCATCATAGTGTTTCCTTCAATGAGTTCCGACTGAAGAGTGAAAGACTTTTTGCTCTTACACAGAATGACTCCAATTTCCATGTCTTTTGTATCTTATTTTTAATAAATTTTTTTATCCTCTTTTCTTTACAAAGGCAATTTCTGATATCTCCCCAAGCAGCACTCTGTATTTACTGTTTCATTTGCTGCTTTGAAATTATGACTGTTCAGGAAACCAAAAATGTCGCTGAAACCATGGTAAGGGTAGGTTAAATAAGCGCTGATGGAAAACAGTGGACTCATTATGAATGTATCATTTTTACACACAGCTTTGTAAGCCTTTCTCAAATAGCTATGACTGCCAGATAAGTGACCCAAGGTAAGTATGATGTTGTAATTTTTGAATTCTAACAAGCAAATGGTAATCTTACTCCCATAACTATTTCTGAGTTTTAAATTGATTTTCTATTCAGCTTATATAATAACGATAAACTACTTCATAATTTTCAGTTAAAAGCAACCAAATTATTTACCTTAGAAATAAATGTATTTTAATTCCTCATTATTCATCTCAGTTGAGCTACTTTCTCTTAATATTTAAAAAACTAAAAAGAGAAAAAAATATATCTTTGTCTCTCTCTTTTTTTTTTGTTTTGTCTTTACTGTTAACCTGTTTAATTCTGCCTTTGTAATTCTTTTCTTCCACTATTAGGTTTTGACTAAAGAATTTTATAGTCTCCAAGCCTCTTCTGAAAAACGCATTACCGAACTTCAAGCACAGAACTCTGAGCATCAGGCAAGGCTGGACATTTATGAGAAATTGGAAAAAGAGCTTGATGAAATAATAATGCAAACTGCAGAAAGTAAGTCTCCCCCACCACCGCCACGCACAACTTTTTTTTTTTCTGGCAAGAAAAGAAACCTGGCATCATTTCTAAAATGACTTTGGTATATTTTTTTAAATATAATTGGTAACCATTTTTTAAAGAACATTCCACATTTTAAATAGGGTTCATCTTAATCTCAGCAGTTGCAGTCAAAAAAGAAATAGGTTAAATAGGATAGATTTATCTTTTTATTTAATTCACTCATTCAACAATTATTAAGTATTTACATCTGCCAGGAGCAGGAGATACGGAGTTCATGCAAATAACTTGCCTCATAGAGGTTTCTAGTCTAGTCTACCGGGAGAGACAAATATTAACAAATAATTGAAGTTGCAAATGTTAAGTGCTATAAATAGTGGATATGCAGTTCTCTGTCAAAATACAGAACAGGTCATGAATTAATTCCACCTAGGCGAGAAGTATCTAAAAGGAGTGATACACTGGAATGAGTCTTGAAGGAAGAATAGAAATTCATTGGATGGGCTGGACATGGTGGCTCACAACTGTAACCACAGCACTTTGGGGGCCCAAGGTAGGAGAATCACTTGAGGTCAGGAGTTCAAGACCAGCCTGGGAAACATAGCAAGACCCCATAATTAACCAGGCATGGTGGCATATGCCTATAGTCCTAGCTACTTAGGAGGCTGAGACAAGAGGATCACTTGAGCCTAGAAGTTCCAATCTGTGGTGCGCTGTGATCACACCTATGACTAGCGACTACACCCCAGCCTGGGCAATATAGTGAGACCCCGTCTCTTAAAAATAAGAACAAGGTTAGAAGACTGATACTGCCTCACTTCAAGACTTAACTATAAAGCTATGGTGTCAAGCTAGTATAGTACAGGCTTATGGAAAGACACATACAGCAACAAAACAGCCTAGAGAACCCAGAAACAGATCCATACTTAAATGATTTGATTTTTAACAAAGGCAGCAAAGCAACCAAGTGAACATTTTTGTGGAAACAAACTGCCATATACCATTAAGAAATCAGTAGCCAAGACACAGACTCAGAAAAAATTATGGCAATTTTATATCTGACAAAGAAATGGTATCCAAATTAAGAAAACACCTAGGAGAAAATACTCACAAAATATAGATTAGACAAAGAACTGGTATCCAAGTGTGGTAGGTTGAAAATTGCCCTTGCAGAGATATCTGTGTCCTAATCTCTGGAACCTGTGAATATTTTACCTTAGAAGTCAGCCTCTGAAGCTAGAAAAGGTAAGGAAACGGATTCTCCCTTAGAGCTTCCAGATGGAACTAGCCCTGCTAACAGTTTAACTTGAGCTATTGAAACAGATTTTTGGACTTATGACCTCTAGAACTGAAACATAATAAATTTGTATTGTTTTAGGCCACGAAGTCTGGTAATCTGTTACAGCAGCAATAGGAAAATTTTTTTTTAAGAGATGGAGTCTTGCTCTGTCACCCAGGCTGGAGTGTAGTAGCACGATCATATCTCACTGCAGCCCCAAATTCCTGGGTTCAAGCAATCCTCTTGCCTTAGCCTCCCAAGTAGGTGGGCCTACAGGTGTGTGCCACCATGCCTGGCTAATTTTTTATTTTTTTGTAGAGAAAAGGTCTCATTGTGTTGCCCAGGCTTGTCTCAACCTCCTGTGCTCAATTTCTGGGATTACAGGTATGAGCCACCAGACCCAGTCCAGCAATAGGAAATTAATACATCAGAATATATAGAGAGCTCATACAACTCAAGGATAAAAAGAAAATAGTCCTACTTAAAAAATGGCCGAAGAGTTGAACAAACACTTCATAAAAGAAGATATGTGAATGGCCAATCAGTTCAATAAAAGTATTCAACGTTATTAGTCATAGTGGCAGTGCAGAATAAAAGCCCAGTGACACTTTGGGAGGCCAAGACGGGAGGATAACTTGAGGCTAGGAGTTTGAGACCAGCTTAGGCAATATCGTGACTCTGTTTCTACAAAAATTTAAAAAATGAGCTAGGCGTGGTGGTGCACGCCTGTAGTTCTAGCTACTGGAGAGGCTGAGGCAGGAGGATCACTTGTGCCCAAGAGTTTGAGGTTGCAGTGAGCTATGCTGAGGCCACTGTACTCTACCCAACAAAATGAGACCCTGTCTCAACAAAAAAAAAAAAAAAAATTGCCTAAGGAGATACCACAACACACCCATCAGCATGGCTAAAATTAGAAAGACTGGCTATACCAAATGTTGGTGCAACTGTGAAGCAACTGGCAGTTTCTTATAAAATAATCAAATAGCCTTATCAGTGATCTAGGCATTCCATTCCTAATTATTTACCCAAGACAAAAAGCATATGCACATAAAAAGATTTCTACTAGAATGTTCATACAAGCTTTATTCATAACGGAAAAAAACTGATAGCAGTCCAGTGTTTGTCTTACAAGAAAATGGTTAAACAACTATGGTGCTCATATGGTGATAGTGTTCTCCAGGGATTAGGGGATTGGCGTGGGTAGACTCCCAACTGAGAGACGCAGTGAGCATTGTAGAGGGGAAAGGCATACCTCTAACCCTTACTAGGGAGAGACAAAGATTTAAAATTTAACCAAAATATTTGTACTCTCATAATTCCCTGAAATAAAAAATAATTAATTAATTAATTAAAAAAATAAAAATTAAAAAAAAGAAAATGGTTAAACAAACCATCATACATTCATACAGTAGAATACTACTTAAAAAAAAAAAACAATTGACTAAACAACATGGATGAATTTGAAAAACATTATACTTAGTGTAAGAAGCCTTTCCCAAAAAAGTTTATGCTGTATGATTAAATTTATATAAAGTTCTAGAAGAAGCAAAAGTAATCTATGGTGAAAAAAATCAGATCAGTGATTATCTCTAAGGGTGGTTATCACCAAGATTTAACTGGGAAAAGAGTCATAAGGGAACTTTCCAGGTGGTCAGAATTTCTGTCTGTCTTGATAAGGTTTGTGTTCCACATGTGTGTACATTTGAAAACTTTTATACATTTCAAAACTCATTGAATGGTAGACTTAAGATTTGTACCTTTTACCATACGTAAATTTTACTTTTTAAAAAAGAACTGATTATAAATACTGACTTATAATTGATGATTTGCATATTTGACTATTGAGGGGTAAAATGAGCAGATGTCTGCAACTTTCTTTGAAATGCATAAAAAATAAGATATATTCATGGGTGGATACAGGAATAGGTAGACGTGTGATAATCACATGTAGTACAATGTGTAAAATCCAGATATTGGGCTGAGCGTGGTGGTTCACGCCTGTAATCCTAGCAATCTGGGAGGCCGAGGCGGGTGGATCGCTAAAGGAGTTCGAAACCAGCCTGAGCAAGAGCGAGACCCCGTCTCTACTAAAAAATAGAAAGAAATTAATTGGCCAACTAAAATATGTATAGAAAAATTAGCTGGGCATGGTGGTGCATGCCTGTAGTCCCAGCTACTCGGGAGGCTGAGGCAGAAGGATTGCTTGAGCCCAGGAGTTTGAGGTTGCTGTGAGCTACGCTGACGCCACGGCACTCTAGCCCGAGCAAGAGAGTGAGACTCTGTGTCAAAAAAAAAAAAAAATCCATATATTGGGTATATGGGTATATACTGTAAGTTTCTTTCAGTGTTTCCATATGTATAAATACTTTCTTAAAATCTTTAGAAAAAATATAAAAACATTTTTTGCTATACTCTAAACCATCTGAAGCTATCTTCGAATAAAATATTTACTTGTATTGGAAGATCAATAACTAGTTAACATTGGAAATTAGAATATCCTATTCTTATTTAATGAATACTTATTGATTAACCAAAATTTCAAAGATGTAAATACAAACTTTTTTTTTAGTGTTACAGTGTGTACAGTTTTCAAAGGTTTACCCATCTAATTCAGCTGATACCATCTAATTTTAACTGATGTGAAGATGATTAGGCTTCATTTATTAAGGTGTGACTATAGCAAATTACAATATCCTGTTTATACTTGAATTAATTTCTATAACCAAACAAGTATATTATTTGGATATTTAAAGAGTGTAGTTTTTCAAAGATCCCATTAAGTTATAGAAAGTGCAAGTATTGCCTAAAAGCTAAATAAATTTAAAAAATATTTTTTAAAATTGGATTTCTAGTTGTTAAATTCAAGAACCTGCTACCCATCCTCTTGTATCCTCTGTTAGGTATTTGTCACATTTCTCAAACTTTCTTCTCTTGCTTCTTGAATCACCTGCCTTGTTTCTTCTCCATCACTTTTGTTGTCTCTTCTTCTACCTAGCTTTACTTGTATCTGACTCAACTTAATGGTTCCCCTGGGTTTATTTGTCATCCTCTTTAATTCTTGCTTACTTACCTACTTTCTGTATAATCGTATCCCTTTCTACAATTTCAGTTACAGTCTGTAGGCTAGGGATTCATTGAAGTCATTGAAAGTCATTGGAGTCTATTGGAGTCATTGAAAATGTAACATTATTTGCTTTTACTCTTCCCTCCCTGAAACTTACCTAATTTTCCTGTACAGTTGCCTTCTATATCCACAGGTTGTGCATGCCCAGATTTAATCAATTGCAAATTGAAAATATTGGGGAAACAATATTTTAATTGTAGTAACAATAAATAATACAAATTTCAAAAACAATATAGTGTAACAACTATTTATATAGCATTTACATTATATTATGTATTATAAGTAATCTAGAGATGATTTAAAGTACACGAGAAGATGTGCATAGGTTATGTGCAATTACTACACCATTTTACATAAGGGACTTGAGCATCTATAGATTTTGGTATCTGTGGGGGTCCTAGAACCAATCCTCCATGAATACCATGGGACAACTGTATTCTTGATCTCTTAATAAAGTTAAAGTTTTGTCTAATCATCCTGTGAGCTTTTGTCAACCTTGATTCTTCTTTCATTCTATCTACAGTGCCTCATGCCACGCCCACACCTGCTCAGTTGTCTAGAATCCAAGTTCTTTTCCCCATTGCTGTTGTGGACTGTGTCCAATTGGATTATTACTGTAACTTGTTAAGAATTCTCAATGTGCTGGTCTAAGCTATCCTCTTCCCTATTATTGGAATTTTCCTCTGTAATATTAATATCTACAACAAAAATCCATTGGTCATGTCACCTTCCTTTATTAATCTCTATTAGTTTCTTGTTGACCATAGAATAAAATCCAAACTTCTATGCCTAGCAAACAGGACCTTAGTTCCATTCACTATTGGAACTAAGCCTACCTTTCTACAACTGCTGTTCTCCAAACCAAATCCATCCACTTTTCTCATAAATGCTGAAACTTCACATACTTCACAAGTCTATGCCTTTGCACGTGCAGTTGCCTTTTGCATGTTCTCTCTGAAAGTCAATCTCCCCATACTTTCCTTATGCCTTCTAGCATGGGAAATAATGGCACTCACATATAGTTACTCTGTGCTCTGCTTCTGAGACATGTTGTTCACATCTCTTTAGTAGCATTTACCATGTTATATAGTACCTTATTGTTATAATTAAATCCCTACTAGAATAGTTACTTTATGAGTTATTAATCCATTTTAAACTCAGATTTAGCATGTCCATCAATATCTGATGGGTTTTTGAGATGTTAACTAAATTTACCCCCTCCGCCCCCTTCTCTGAAGTTAGAACTATTTAAGAGAGACAAGAGTCAGATACATATCTACTACCAGAGCTGTAGTTCTGGTAGAGCTGAATTGGAAAACTCCTCTTGGATCTAGAGTTATCTGATAGCTGGTAACAGTATTGGCAATGGCGTGTATCATCTCTTCCACGTGTCCCTCACAACTAATAATCCTACCTTTGAAAGCTGATCCTGGTTCACTGCGAAAAATAGGGACAAAATTAAAGGAAAACAGTTGTGAATATTTCTAAAATCTTTACTGCAGAAGGTCCAATCACTAAATATGTACATATTATGTTGATAGGCATGCAAATAGTCAAGCTTCATTTGTGGGTGTAAAATATATGGCTTTTTTAAAAAATCTGAGATAGTCCTGAAAGTAAGTTTCTCTTTTTAACACTAAAATAATGGCTGCTGATAAACAATATTATAAAAGTTTTCATATGTCATTGACTACTTTGAGCTAGTAAAACTTTAATTTTTATGGCCTTTGATGAAATATCTTTTAACTCCAGCTTGCAGTAAATTGTCATTACATTTAAACTTTTGATGCATAAGATGTAAACCTGTTAGTTAAAACTCCTTTTGGGGAGTGGTGAGACAATAGCTGAATTTAGAAGTATTTAATAAATTATTTTCTCTGAATTTATATACAATTAAAAAAAATTAAAGCTTTCATTTCATGCTTAGGACTATGCATTTCCTTTACAGAGAAGCCTACATAAGTACATAATTTTGTTATTGTAAGTTATAATAAAGTTATTCTGATAATATAATGTCACAATTAAAAAGTCATTTCTTTTATCAAGAAGAGAATTAATGAAATTGACATTATCATTATTTGTCATCTTACATAACATATATTTCATCAAAAAGCCTTTGAGTCCTTGAGAGTAGCACAATATATGTATTATTGTGCTTTTTAACAGAAAACTTAGCATGTCATATGATACAGTCCCTTACACCTTTCAAAAATAGATGGAACAAAATCCACACAAGGATATACTTTGAGAAATATACTTTTACCGTCTAATATTTTAAAATAAAATAAAACTCAGGAAGGAGGCCATGGCACATGCTCAGACCAGGAGTGTGTCTTGCTTTCAGTGCCTGGGTTAAAAACATTCATACCAGTGTGCTGGGGGATACTAATGAACACTCTCGATTCATTTAGCTCACTTAGTGCTACTCAGAATACACATAGATGTCATTTAATTGCAGGTGTCCTTCCCACATTTTTTCAAAAATCAGGTGTGTCAAGCTCCATGTGAGCTAGTGAATAAATAAAAGCCAAGAGAAGGTGGTAGTTAAAAAAAAGAGAGAGAGAAAGAAAGAAAGAAATATGCTTCTACTTACAAATGGGCTGTTTGAGATTACACATTAGCCTTTTTTAATGTTCTTAATGTTCTCATGCTCCCTAATATATTATTATAACTTCTTATTTTCACTTCTGCCATGTCTTTTAAGGGAAAAAAATGTTTCACATTATACAATTTAATATTTTCCAGTTGAAAATGAAGATGAGGCTGAAAGGGTTCTTTTTTCCTATGGGTATGGTGCTAATGTTCCCACAACAGCCAGAAGACGACTAAAGCAAAGGTAAAATCAATATATATTTATTTTACTTATCTACTCAAGCTAAATGTAATTACAGTATGCTTTTTGATAATGTGCTGAGTTGAATGACAAAGTAAAATTCCTTTATTCTTAGTATGCATAAATATGTTTTCACATTAATTTCAAATGAATTACAGATGCTTTATATCAACAGTTTTCAGGGTAAAATTAATTATGCTTCTTTTTCTTTCTTTATTTCTTGTTTTTATTCATCTGCCTACATTCTTTGATATACACATTAGAGAGAGTAATATGAAATGGCATATATATTATGATAGAAACTATAAAAGTCTTTATGAAGACCAAGAAAATTTTGGGAAGATCAGCTAGATCTTGTAAGATACTGCTTAAAAGTACAGTTGGGCTGGGCTCAGTGGCTCATGCCTGTAATCCTAGCACTTTGGGAAGCCGAGGTAGGAGGATTACTTGAAGTCAGGGTTCTAGACCAGCCTGAACAATAGCGAGACCCCATCACTAAAAAAAAAAAAAAAAAATAGAAAAATTAGCCGAATATGGTGGTGCATGCTTGTAGTACCAGCTACACAGGAGGCTGAGGCAAGAGGTATCACTTGAGCCCAGGAGTTTAAGGTTGCAATAAGCTTTGAGGATGCCACTGCACTGTAGCCCAGGTGACAGAGTGAGACTCTGTCCCAAAAAAAAAAAAGTAAAGTCAGACCTCCATATCTGTGGGTTCTGCGTCCTATGAATTCAACCAACCACACAATGAAAATATTTAAAAAACAAAAAAAGAAGTTAATGGTTACATCTGTCCTGAACGTTTACAAACTTTTTTTCCTTATCATTATTCCTTAAACAATATAGTATAACAACTATTTATATAGCATTTATATTGTATTAGGTATTATAAGTAATCTAGAGATGATTTAAAGTATGTGGGAGAGGCTGGGCATGGTGGCATGGGCATGGGCATGCCTGTAGTCCCAGCTACTCGGGAGGCTGAGGCAGGAGGACTGCTTGAGCCCAGGAGTTTGAGATTGCTGTCAGCTAGGCTGATGCCACGGCACTCTAGCCCAGGCAACAGAGTGAGACTCTGTCTCAAAAAATAAATAAATAAAAAATAAAAAAATAAAGTATATGGGAGGATGTTCATAGGTTATATGCAAATACGCCACCAGTTTTATATAAGGGACTTGAGCACTCATGGATTTTGGTATCAGTGCAGGGTACAGGGTGAGGCAAGGTAGGAGTGTCCTGGAACCAATCCCCCATGGATACCAAGGGACAACTGTATGCTAACAGAAAACTGTAACTATATATTAATCAATTTTCTAGTTGACCTGCCTGATTTTTTTTTTCCTAACCCTTCTTTCCCACTCAAATTCATCCTGTTTTGTACCTGTTTCTTACTGCCCCATTTGCTACCACATCAAATCTGAATGTTTCTGTCAGACTTCCAAATCCGCCTATAATGTGGCTCTCTCTCCAGTGTTAGTTTCCTCTCTACCCAAAATGAGGGTCAGTGTATCTCTCTGCCTGTGAACATCTATTTCTCCATACCACACAGCACAGCATTTCTCTTATCTCATTAGCTGTCATTTCCTATGTAATTTCTCCAGCTACATGAAAAATTCTTCAAGGTCAGCACCTACATCTTATTGTGGTTTATTCTCCACTGTCTCTACCTAGCTCAGTGCAAGTTACCTAGTAGAAGTGTTTTTTCAACTGAGCATTTGAGGATTCAAAGCTCCTTGTTTTTATTTGAATTGATTTAGACATTTAGAGACACTATGCACTAAATAAGAAAAGCAGTCCATCTTAACTCCAGTACTTTTGTAGTAACTTTGAAGTGATGACTCAGAGAATGAAATGTCTTTATGGCTATCTAAAGTGATGCAGGACATAGACCACTCTATAGGAAATAACGAAAGGATGCTTAGAACTTATTTCTCTTACTGGCTAAACTAACTGTATGCCAAATTTAGATCAAGGCTAGATGAATAGAAAGTATCAATTTATGGCTAGACTGGTTAATTTTGTCTGGTGAAAATTCAGCTATTTTAAAGTATATATTATTTGAAAAATTAGTTGTAGTTCTATCCCATTCAAAGTCCCTCAAAAAGTCACTATGGGTGACCTAGAATATTTTGTAATTTTCAGCATATCTCTGTTTTTGAGTCTGATGTTGCTAGGGAAGAATAGAAACATAATTTCTTGGGTAAGAGACTTCTCTGTCAGTGGTAAATGATAGGCAAAATACTAAAAATTGAAGTTTAATGGACAAAGTCCATCCTTTCCCTATTTTAGCATTTGAGTCCTTCAAAAGAATCTTTGTTACAAGAAAAAAAGAATTTTGTTGTTATAAGCTTGCTTTCTTTAGCCCCCAATGCTGGACTTTTCTGAAATTGAAAGCAATTATTACTATTACAACTTACTATTATTTAAATAATTTTTAAAAACAGAGGTTTTAATACTTAAAGTGAAGGTTTAAGGAACTAAACTGATTCATATTCCAAATAATCTTAACTGTCCAAATATTTCTAAAGATTCTATCACTGAGCTATCTGTGTGCCTTGAACAAGTGCCTAATAGGCATGCTATTAATATCTCCTGCCAGCTGGTGCCAGGCATTCTTCTCATGGTGAGCCAGAGGGTTATTTTGAGGAAGTGCTTCTCAGGTCATCTAAACTGAGTGAAGGGAAAGTAAGTCTAGATATTCAAAGAGGACATTTATGCATTCCTTTACCCATTCAGTCAACAACTTTTATTGAGTGTCTACTGTATGCACAAAATTTATTACTGGCACAAAAAAATCCCAGTTTAGGGTCTGACTCATCTCTGAAGTTCGCAAAGTCCGCATTTGATTTCTCAGCGAATATTTGTAAAGAAGGCAATGGCTTTGTGCGCTATTTTATTAGGAACAAAAGCAATATAGCCTTTGAGAGAATCTGTATTTAATCCTTTACATTTGAAGTTAAAACAATGAGCTGGGCAGTGGTATGTGCCTATAATCCCATCTACTGGGGAGGCTGAGGCAGGAGGATCACTTGAGCCCAAGAGTTTGAGGATGTAGCCCACTATGTTTGTGCCTGTGAATGGCCACTGCGGTCCAGCCTGGACAACATAGCAAGACTACATCCCTTAAAAAAAAAAAAAAAGGAAAAAAAGAAATTAAAGCTATGGAAACCTAAGGTAAATTATAAAACAACTCAGAACAGTAAATGAAATATTTACAAAATACAGTTTTCATTGTATAGTAGCCTATACCAAAACATATTAAAATTTCAAAGGAACTGATTTCCTAACTACTATACAATAGATTCCATTCATACTAAATTTGATTTAAAATCACACATATTCAAACAGCCAGAATTAGATGTTTTAGGGTATCACTTAATTGGAAAGAAGTTTCTGAAATTAGGAAATTAGGAAAATTATTGGTAATCCTATCATCCAAAATAACCAAAATTTAAACAGATATGTATATTTTCTTATTTAGGATATTATTGGGTGTGACTTAGAAGTCCAGTTTTTTTCATAGAATTTCATCCTGAACATTTTCTTAGGTTATTGAATATTCTTCAGCTTCAGAAACAACATTCATAATGGTTATCCACAACTTTTAATTTGCAGGATTTCTGTTTTTGAGTTCCATATGTGGGTTAGTAAATTGTATAGCCAGTGAAAATGTTCATTAGTTGCCTATTGCTACCCAAGTAATATTATAAAATTAAAATGATAAAATGGATATAAAGTTCACTATACAGTACCTGACATAGAGATGTTCAATAAATGCTGATTTGTTATAACAATTAATGTGTTCCTAAAGTAAATTGAGTAGTAAATTTTAGAGGAAAAACCAGGATTTCCAAAACCTTTCAATAAGTACAATTTGAGTTTTCATCTAAAACAACTTTGTTTTCAAATTTTAAAGAAGTCTGCTGAAATAATTAGTAGAGACACCTCCTGGACATGAAACTAGTTTTGAGATTCACTTTCTTTGATATCAATCAGTTTCTTAAGACATAATATTATAATACCAATTTCCTATAAAGTAGTAACATAATTAATTCTTCTGATTTGACAAATAACTCATAAAAATGTCTCTTAAACATAGCATAATTATAAAGTAAAGTGATACTTTGAAGTTTCATAGCAGTATGAACAATAACTAAACATTGTATTATACTCTCTTGGGGATACAGTTGTGTAAAGTTAAAAGGGTTTATACAATTAAAGTAGATTAAAATAAAATAGGCTCCTCTTAACTTGATTAAACTTGAAAATCTGAAGTAATGTTTTTGTTTCGGTCATGACTGTTTTGAAAATAGCAAACAAGATTTTCTGGTTGCATGTTTTGTTTGTGCTCTTTAACCTGTCGCACTACATGGAGATACCCAGGCACTAACGTGGTCTTAGTGTGTGCCTCTCTGTTTGTTTTGGCTGATCTGAATGTGGAGACTTTTTGAAAGTTTTTAAACCTTTCAAATTGTAAGATTTACTGCCTGCTATAGGTCTTTTGTTTTAGTTTCTATCTAGTTTCATAAAGAGCTTTAAGTTGAAACTTTCAAAGTTTACTGAGCTTCATAATAAAGGAAAACCTAACACAGAGGAAACTGGCAATATTTTGGCATCATGAAAATTTGTTTTTTTGTTTTTTGGGGTTTTTTTTTTTGAGACAGAGTCTCACTCTGTTGCCCAGGCTAGAGTGCCGTGGCGTCAGCCTAGCTAACAGCAACCTCAAACTCCTGGGCTCAAGCAATCCTTCTGCCTCAGCCTCCTGAGTAGCTGGGACTACAGGCATGCGCCACCATGCCCAGCTAATTTTTTCTATGTATTTTTAGTTGGCCAATTAATTTTTTTCTATGTTTAGTAGAGACGGAGGTCTCGCTCTTGCTCAGGCTGGTTTTGAACTCCTGACCTTGAGTGATCCTCCCGCCTCAGCCTCCCAGAGTGCTAGGATTACAGGCGTGAACCACCATGCCCGGCCTGTTTTCTTGTCTCTTACTCTTATGTATATGAGTTCTCATTTTTGTCATTAAGAAGGTTTTACTTATTTGATTTGGGTTGGTTTTAGGCTAGTCCTTTAAAAAGGTACTGCTATTCCATTCATGATCAGTGTGAAACTTTAAAGCTGTAGAGGAAACAGGAGAAAGTCTCTTATAACAACAAATAATCAGCATGAGACCACTATTTAGTCTTCATTTCCAACAGAGCAGGTAGTATAAGGACCAACCTGAAGCTTTCTGAAGCTGGTATCCTTCTGGCACATATAACCTTCTTTACAACCATTGTTTATGCCATGCTAATGTAGAAAGAACTCTGATCTGCTGAAATTGAGAAAGATCAAAAAGCCAAATGTTGTTTCAGACCAAATAACTAATAAGCATGATCACATGTACTTATTTATTTGAAATTTTGATAGTACTAAGAGAACCATAACAATATCGAAGTACTCATGGCAGAGCATTAATCCTCCATTGTGCTTTGACATCTTGGATATAAATAGAGCTCTGCCACGTCCACAGTGGTTGGGCTAATACTGTTGGAAAATTGTATGTGGTAATCAAAACTACTGACCACCATTGACAGAACCAAGATAAATAATCTTTACTGGAGTCAAGAACTCCTGAGAGAGCTAAAAGATAATCCTTAGAGAAATATTAATTTTACAAGGTAGCAGGTGAAATTTTGGTTTAATATTTAGATATTAAACTATACACCTATGGTGTTAGTTTCTAGTTGATGTAGAACTTAATCTTCATATAAGTAAAAATCACGTGGCAATTAATGTAATTACAAAAAAGTATCGTGTGTTGTACAGATGGCTTATAAAAGCATTGCTTTCCTGATAAATTCAGTGCATTCCACACCAAAAAATAATCTTTAATAAGAGTCATGTTCGGCTGGGCGCAGTGGCTTACACCTGTAATCCTAGCACTCTGGGAGGCCGAGGCGGGAGGATCACTCAAGGTCAGGAGTTCAAAACCAGCCTGAGTAAGAGCGAGACCCCGTCCCTACTAAAAATACAAAGAAATTAATTGACCAACTAAAAATACATAGAAAAAATTAGCCGGACATGGTGGTACATGCCTGTAGTCCCAGCTACTCGGGAGGCTGAGGCAGAAGGATTGCTTCTGCCTCAGTTTGAGGAGTTTGAGGTTGCTGTGAGGTAGGCTGATGCCACAGCACTCACTCTAGCCCGGGCAACACAGTGAGACTCTGTCTCAAAAAAACAAATAAATAAATAAATACTAAAGTCCTGTGCAATAAGTTGTATTGATGCAGATCATCAGATAGAGAGATTTCTTTTAGTGCAGAATCTTTGCCTTTACTGTAGGCATTCTCCAAGTTTTATACATCTTTGCCATCTCCAGTTTCGATAGAGAGCTTATTGAGTTTTGTTTTGTATCGTAAAAAGTATTATGTTGTTTGACATAAACTCTGATGCTTCTCAAAATGCACACTTATTATAGTTAAGAATATTTCAACTAATTTCCTGATTTGTTTATAATTGGGAAATTTTTATAAAAGTAATGACAAGCTGTAAATTACTATCTTGTGGTCTTTTCAAACAAGTATCATAATGTAACTCTCCACTTTTATATAGCAAGGGCTAAAAACCATCACTGCAGTAATCAATATATCACAGTTACGTTATGGAGATTTTAAGGTTGTTACTTTCAAAATTCTGAATTGTCTTCCACTGTTGGTACCTGAAAAATATTATTTGACTTGATATTTTTTTCTATTAATATTTAAGTATTATTAGGAAACAGTAAGTTAATTTTCAAGCACAAAAACACATTATGAATATTTTAGATAGCATTTCATTTTTTTTTAAGCATTAATTTTCTCATTTCGTTCTCCCAGTGTTCACTTGGCAAGAAGAGTGCTTCAGTTAGAAAAACAAAACTCGTTGATTTTAAAAGACCTGGAACATCAAAAGAACCGAGTAGCACAGCTTTCCCAAGAGGTAAATAACCTAAACAAAAGAAACATGTATAAAGAATCACAATGTTCATTTCACTTCTTTGTAACTTCTGTGTTTATTTTCTGAGGAGTTTTAAAATAAGCTGTTTGCTAGTACAAAATGATTTCACAATTCCTAAAACTAACTGAATGTTAAGGTCTTATAAAAAAGTTACAGTATATGGCAAAACTAAGAACAAAAGGGAGATTAAATGCCCAGACTAAGTATAAATGCAGACTAGACAGGCAAAGCTTTGATTTCTGAGAATACCAACTGGCAAAACAAGTTTGGCAAATTTTGGTGACATTTTACTCTAAGTTTTTCACTAATGCATCATTTTTAAAATAGATTTGCTTTTTACCTCTGTGTTTGATGAAAAATCTCTTATCTACTAAACACACTTAACTTTGTATACACTTAGAAATCATGTTCAGGCCAGGTGACTCATGCCTATAATCGTAATATTTTGGGAGGCCAAGGATGGAGGATTGCTTCAGCCCAGGAGTTCAAAGTTACAGTGAGCTGTGATCACGCCATTGCACCCCAGCTTAGGCAACAGTGACCCTTTCTCTAGGAAGAAAAAGAAAATCAGATTCATATTTCTTATTTTCCTTAGCCTTGTATTATGTCATTTAAACATTATGTAAACATATAACATAGCATTTTTAAGTTTAAATCAACATCTAATTACATTTTTCTGTGTTTTTGAAATTCAGGTCATCAAACAATTAAAAGTTACCACCTCACTAGCATTCCTTTTATTTCTTGAGTTTCAGCATAACAAATGTTTCTGTTAATGTTTTAAAACTTTTAAAAGCTATTTATCATATAATAAAAGATTTTTAAAGATACTTATGAAATACTACTGATATATACCATATATTCTTTGTTTTCTTAAGGGCCTGCTCATATTTATCTCTTTCTCTTTTTTTATTTTTTTATTTTTTTGAGACAGTGTCTCACTCTGTTGCCTAGGTTGGAGTACAGTGACATGATCATAGCTCACTATGATCCTCCAACTTCAGGTCTCAAACATTCCTCCCACTTTAGCCTCCCCAGTAGTTGGGACTACATATACAAGTCACCATGCCTAGCTAATTTTTTTTTTTTAATAGACAGGATCTTGCTATGTTGCCCAGGCTGGTCTTGAACTCCTGGCCTCAAGCCATCCTCCTACCTCAGCCTCCCAAAGTGCTGAGATTACATGTGTGAACCAATGCACCTGGCCCATATTTATCTTTATAGCATCTTCTATTAAAGCACTTTTAATATTATACCATTAAAAGGGTATTTATTCTCAAATTTTAAATGACCAGAAATAGTTCATATTACTACAGTGCCTAGCACATAGTTAATGGACACAGTGGTGTGTTGGTAAATGTTAATAACCAACTTTCCGAGAGGGATGTGAGAAAGGGCTCTGATTTGTAGCATTTGCTTATATCTGTGATATAAATATTCCCACCATGACTAACATCAAGCTGCCAACATAATGTTACTGAACACAGAGTAAAGAGGCTGACCAACACACCATTACATGATATTCACGCCATAGATACAATAGATGTATTAATACATAAACTCAAGAGCATAGATGATAGCAAAATAATTAAAAATTGATAAGTTTTTGAGTATTTGTTGCCTTTGTTTTTAAAATTTATTTTAATAGAAAATTAAATAATTTAATTTTTTTTTTTTTTGAGGCAGAATCTCACTCTATTGCCTGGGCTAGAGTGCCGTGGCATCACAGCAACGTCACACTCCTAGGCTCAAGCAATCCTTCTGCCTCAGCCTCCCAAGTAGCTGGGACTACAGGCCACCATGCCCGGCTAATTTTTTTTGTGTGTGTATATATATATATATCTATATATATTTTTTTTTTTTTTTTTTTTTTTTTTTTAGTTGGCCAATTAATTTCTTTCTATTTTTAGTAGAGACGGGGGTCTCGCTCTTGCTCAGTCTGGTTTCGAACTCCTGATCTTGAGCGATCCACCTGCCTCGGCCTTCCCAGAGTGCTAGGATTACAGGCGTGAGCCACCGTGCCCGGCCTGAGCCCAGGAGTTTGAGGTTGCTGTGAGCTAGGCTGACGCCACGGCACTCTAGCCCAGGCAACATTGAGGGTCTGTCTCAAAAAAACAAACAAACAAATAAAATATGCCATGGATTTTGCCTTTTTCTGTAACTTTTTCAAAATTGCTTAAATTGAAAATAATTATATAAACCTAATTAGCTGAAAGTTGATAGTATTAAATTGTTGTAACAACAATAGACTTCATGATAGATGGAAAAAAATAGAGGAAAATTTTTCCAAGATCTGTATTCTTTCAAGCAGATAAATATTTAAACGAGCTTGGAGTTGTTTTTTTTTTTTTTTTTCAGCTTGGAGTTTTTGATACTAATGGAGTTTTGATACACAGATGAAGCTCAAATAACTAATGTTGGAACTACCATTGAGTTATGTGCTATTCAAATCACATCTGAGGTTATATGTAAATGAATTGCTAAAATGACAATGCTAAATAGTACTCAAAATGAAAACCAAAGCTCACCTTTTTAGCAGATTTATTGAGGTATAATTGACATACACTAAACTGCATATGTTTAAAGTATAATATAACTTTTGACACCTGTATGTACTCATGAAACTCACCAAAATGAAGATAATGAACACATACATCTCCTCAAAGATTTCCTTGTGCCCTTTCCTCCAAACCCTCCCCATCTCAGTCTCCAAGCAACCACTGATTTGCTTTTAGTTATTGTGGATTAGTTTGCATTTTCTAGATTTGCATATAAAAGGAATTATACAGTGTATATGTACTTTTTTGTAATCTGTCTTCTTTCACTCTGCATAATTATTTTGATTCATCTGTAGTTCATTCTTTTCATAGCTTAGTAACATCCCATTATCTAGATATATCACACTTTGTTTATCCATTCACTCATTAATGGACGTTGGGGTCATTTCCAGGTTTTGCCAAATAGAGCTGATAAGAACATCCATGCATAAGTCTTTGTGTGAACATATACTTTTGTTTCTCTTGGTAAATACTTAGGAGTGGAATAGCTGGGTCGTAGGGTAGGTGTCTATTTCCTCTTACATCCTTGCTGTGATGTGGTCAGTTTTTTAAATTTTATCCATTATGATAGGTGTTTAATGGTGTCTCATTGTGGTTTTAATTTGCATTTCCCTAGTGACTAATGACATTGAGCATCTTTTCAGTTATACTTCTATATCCTGTGTTTATCTTCTCGGAAGAAGTATCAGTTCACATTTTTCATCTATTTTATCAGACTATTTGTCCTTTTTATTGAGTTTTGAGCATTATTTATGTATTCTATATACAAGTCCTTTGTGATTTGCAAATGTTTTCTTCTACTCTGTAGTTTGTCTTTCTTAACAGTGTCCTTTTTTGTTTGTTTGTTTCTTTGTTTGTATTTTTACTAGAGCCCAGTGTCAGCTTAGAGAATTAACAATATCTTTTGAAGATATGTTTTTCTCAAGTCTAATTCATTACTTTGTTCTTTTATGGATTATGTTTTTGGTGTTGTATCTGAAATATCTTTGCCTAACCCAGGGTCACAAAGATTTTTTTCGGTGTTTCTTCTATAATAGATGTTTCGTAGTTTTAAGTCTGATCCTTTTGTAGTTGATTTTTGTATAGACTGAAATTCATATATTTACATATTGAAACTCAACTGTGTCATCATTTGTTGAAAAGGCCTTTGTGGAAAGCCAATTAATCATTTATGTCTGAGTCTATTTCTGGATGCTTTTCTGTTCCAATTATCTATTTGTCTATCTTTATATCGATACCATAACCATCTTGATTACTATAGCTTCGTAAGTTCTTGAAATCAGATCATATTGGTCCTCAGCTCTGTTCATTTTAGAAGCTTTTTGGATATTCTTTGCATTTCCATGTGAATTCTATAATCAGTTTAATTTCTACCAAAAAAAGCTGACTGTAATTTTGATTGCGATTGCATTGAATCCATAGGTGAAATGAAAAAAATTGAAATCTTAATATTAAATATTCTGATCCATAAACACACTGTATTCTTACTTTTAAGTCTTGTTTAATTTCTCTTAGTACTATTATTTTTTTAGTTTTCACTGTAAAAATTTCACATATTTTGATTAGTGTTAGCAAGGTATATGTTTTTCATCCTTCTGCTTTTAACTAGTCTAACAAAATGTGACTTTTACTTGGAAGTTTTTTAAAACATTTATGTGTAATGTGTTTATTGATATCATATGTTTGTCTGTCATCTTGCTACTTTTTTTTTTTTGGTCCCGTCTAGTCTCTGTTCCCTTTCTCCTCTTTTCATGACTTCTTTTGGATTAATTGAATATTTTTTATCATTTCACTGTATCTCATTGTTACTTATTGTCTAGACCTCTTTGTTTTGTTATTACAGTGGTTGCTTTATAGTATATATCTTTAACTTATCACCATGTAGTTTCAAATGATATTTTACTATTTCATGTATAATATAAGAACATTGTATCAGTATATTTCCATTTGTCCCCTCCAGGCTTTTGTGCTTTTGTTGTCATACATTTTATTTATGCATGAATAAACCTCCACACTACAGTGCTATTTATTTAAACAGTGATAATCTTATAAGGAGATATTATAATATTAGGAAAAGGTATTATATTTAATTAAATAGTTACCATACCTTGTGCTCTTTATTTCTTTGTGTAGATACAAATTATAATATGGTATCATATTCCTTCTGGTTGATACGTTCACTTTAACAATTCTTACAGAGCAGGTTTGGTGCTGGGGATGAATTTTTTCTATTTCTGAATATTGCCAAAAGTTATTATTTCACCTCTTTTGTTTGTTTTTAAATTTCTATTTTTGACAAAAATCATGATTAAAGTACAGTTCTCACAGTTATGTTATTAAGCCCAAAGTAACTGGAATTAGGCATTTTAGCGTTAATTCTTTTTTTTTTTTTTTTTTTTTTTTTTTGAGACAGAGTCTCACTCTGTTGCCGAGGCTAGAGTGAGTGCCGTGGCATCAGCTTAGCTCACAGCAACCTCAAACTCCTGGGCTCAAGCAATCCTTCTGCCTCAGCCTCCCGAATAGCTGGGACTACAGGCATGTGCCACCATGCCCGGCTCATTTTTCTATATATATCTTTAGTTGGCCAATTAATTTCTTTCTTTTTATTTATAGTAGAGACGGGGTCTCACTCTTGCTCAGGCTGGTTTCGAACTCCTGACCTTGAGCGATCCGCCTGCCTCGGCCTCCCAGAGTGCTAGGATTACAGGCGTGAGCCACCGCGCCTGGCCCATTCTTTTTTTAATTATGGTAAAATTGAGATAATATACAATTCACCATTTTAACTATTTTCAAGTGTACAATTTAGTGGCTTATGGTATGTTTACAATGTTGTACATCCATTAGTACTATCCAGTTAAAGAGCATTTTCGTCACCCCAGAAGGAAACCCTGTACCTTTAAGCAATCACTCCCCATTTTCTCCTCTCCCCTCAACTCTCAGCAAGCACTAATGTGCTCTCTTTCTCTGTGGATTTGCCTATTCTGGATGTTTCATGTAAATAGAATCATGCAATATGTGGCCTTTTTTATTTCTGGCGTCTTTCACTGAGCATAATGTTTTCAAGATTCATTCATATGTCAGTGCTTAATTCCTTTTTTTGACTGAATAATGCTCCATTGTACAGATACATCACATTTATTCATTCATCAGTTGATGGGCTTTTGTCTATTGTGAATAATGCTGCTATGAACATTCATGTGCAAAGTTTTTGTTTGAACACCTGTTTTCAATTCTTGTTGAATGTATACCTAAGGAGTAGAATTCTAGATCACATGATAATTCTGTGACTCACTTTTTGAAAAACTGCAAAACTGTTTTCCGTAGCAACTATACCATTTATATTTTCACTAGCCATGTCAAAGATTCTAATTTCTCCACATCCTTGCCAATGCTTGTTTTTCTTTTTTTTTTTAATTCTAGCTATCCCAGTAGATACACAATGGTATCTTATGATTTTGATTTGCATTTACCTAATAACTAATGATGTTAAACATCATTTTGGATGCTTATTGTTCATTTGTATATCTTTTAGAAAAATGCCTATTCAAGTCCTTTGCCCATTTTTTTTTTATTTCGGCATATTATGGGGGTACAAATGTTTAGGTTATGTGTGTTGCCTTCTCCCTCTTTCCCCCCAGAGTCAAAGCTTCAAGCATGTCCATCCCCCAGATGGTGCGCATCACACTCATTATGTATGTACATACCCATCCCCTCCTCCCCGCTCCCATCTGCCCAACACCTGATAAATGTTATTCCTATATGTCCACCTTGCTGTTGATCACTTAATACCAATTTGCTGGTGAGTACATGTGGTGCTTATTTTTCCAGTCTTGGAATACTTCACTTAGTAGAATGGGTCCCAGCTCTATCCAGGAAAATACAAGAGGTGCTATATCTCCATTGTTTCTTATAGCTGAATAGTACTCCATGGTATACATGTAGCACATTTTATTAATCCACTTGTGTATTGATGGGCACTTCGGTTGTTTCCACCTTTGCCCATTTTTGAATTGGGTTGTCTTTATGTTGTTGAATTGTAAGAAGTTCTTAAATATTCTGGATACTGGACACCTTTATCAGATACATGATTTGCAAATGTTTTTTCCCATTCTGTAGGTTGTCTTTCACCTTCTTGTTTGCACAAAAGTTTTTTAACTTTTTTTGTTGTTGTTAAAACCTTGAAGTAGATACGTTTTTTAATTTTGTGCTTTACCTTTGGTTTTTTATTATTTTTTATTGAAGTGAAATTCGCATTACATAAAATTAAACATTTTAGAGTGAACCATTTAATATTCATTCATATACTATGTACAACCACCATCTCTACCTAGTTCTAAAACATTATCATCACCCCAGAATAAACCTTATCCCCATTAAGCAGTTAATCCCCACTCTTCTTTGCCCCCAGCCTCTGACAACCGCCAGCTCACTTTAGTTCTATGGATTTACCTATTCTGGATATATTTCATATGAATTGAATCATACAGTATATAACCTTTTATGTCTGGTTTCTTTCACTGAGCATAATGTTTTCATTGTTCATCCACGTTGTAGCATGTATCCAGTACTTCATTCTTTTTTATGGCTGAAAAATATTCTGTTGTATGTATTTACCTTAATTTGTTTATTCATTCATCCTTTGAGGGGGAGGGATTGTTTCCACCTTTGGGCTATTGTGAATAGTGCTGCTGTGAACATGCAAATACAAGCAAATGTTTGAGTACCTGTTTTCAGTTCTGTTAAGTGTATACCTGGGAATGGATTTGCTGGGCTTAGCTTTGTTTTTGGAAAAATATTTTCCCTGGGTAAAGAATTTGAGGTTGACTTTTCTCTCTCTCTTTTTCAGTACTTGAAAGATGTTGCTCCACTCTCTTCTAGTTTGCGTTGTTTCTGCCAAGATAATTGCTGTCATCCTTATATTTGTTCCTCTCTAGGTAATGTTTATTTCTTTAGCTGCTGTTAAGATTTTCCTTTTGTCACTGGCTTTAAGCAATTTGACTATGATGTGGCTTGCTGTAGTTTTCTTCATGTGTCCTGTGCTTGTGTTTTGTTGAACTTATTGTATATGTGAGTTCATCAAATTTAGAATCTTTTTATTTATTAATTTTTTTAATGCTGTCTTTTTTCCTTCCTTTGAGAACTATGGTTAAACATATATTAGGCTGCTTAGAGTTGTCCTACAATAGAACAAACAATGTTCTATTTCTTTTTTTTTGGTCTATTTTCTGCCTTTCCTTTTGCATAATTTCTCTTACTATGTCAAGTCCACTAATCTTTTCCTCTCCAATGTATAATCTGCTATTAATCCAATCTAGTGTTTTTTGTCTCAGATATTGAAATTTCCATTTCTAGAAGTTCAGTTTGGATCTTTTTTGTATCTTTCAAATCTGTACTTAACATTCTCAAAACTTTCGCATGTTTTCTTGAACATGTGAAATACAATTTCAATAACTGTTTTAGTATCCTTCTCTATTCTATTTTGTCATTTCTTGATTGGTTTAAATTAAGTTGATTTATCTTATTATGTATCACATGTTCTGTTTTATTTGTTTTTCTTTTTCTTTTCTTTTCTTTTTTTTTTTTTTTTTTTTTTTTTTTTTTTCATAAAATTTTGTTTTAAAAAAATTCCAGACG
>CAUYRT010035407.1:0-13384 GCA_963574885.1 Lepilemur ruficaudatus | reverse complement strand
ATTAATTTATCAATTCAAGGAGTCTCTTGGTTGAATCCTTGGGGTTTTCTAGATATAATGGCATATCATCAGCAAAGAGTGAGAGTTTGATCTCTTCTGCCCCCATCTGGACACCCTTAATTCCGCTCTCTTGTCTGATTGCTATAGCAAGGACTTCCAGCACTATGCTGAATAGAAGTGGAGCTAGTGGGCAACCTTGCCTTGTTCCAGTTCTAAGTGGGAATGCTTTCAATATTTCCCCATTCAGCATGCTGTTGTCTGTGGGTTTCTCATATATGGCTTGTATCATTTTTCGGTAAGCCCCATCTATGCCTATTTTGTTAAGCATTATTATCATAAAAGGGTGTTGAATTTTGTCAAATGCTTTTTCTGAATCTATTGAGAGGATCATATGGTCTTTGTTTTTGCTTCTGTTTATGTGAAAGCTGGTTCTTTGAAAAATTAAACAAAATTGACACACCTTTGGCTAGACTAACAAAAAGCAGAAAAGAAAAATCTCTAATAAGCTCCATCAGGAACAATAAAGGAGAAATTACAACTGGTGCCATGGAGATACAAGATATAATTTATGAATACTACAAAAACCTTTATGCACACAAACTGGAAAATGTGGAGGAAATGGAAATATTCTTAAAAACACACAGCCTCCCTAGGCTCAACCAGGAAGAAATAGAATTCCTGAACAGACCAATATCAAATACTGAAATTGAAACAGCAATAAAAACCTTCCTAAAAAGAAAAGTCCCAGACCAGATGGTTTCACACCGGAATTTTACCATATCTACAAACAAGAATTGGTGCCTATCCTGCAGAATTATTCCACAACATTGAGAAGGATAGAATCCTCCCCAACACATTTTATGAAGCCAACATCACCCTGATACCAAAACCAGGAAAGGATGCAACAAAAAAAGAAAACTACAGACCAATATCTTTTATGAATGTAGATGCAAAAATTCTCAACAAAATCCTTGCTAACTGAATCCAGGAGCTTATCAAGGAAATAATCCATCACAACCAAGTGGGCTTCATCTCAGGGATGTAGGGATGGTTCAACATATGCAAATCTATAAATGTTATTCATCATGTAATTTCTAAATGCATATAAATTATTGTGATTTCACCTTGCATTTGAATAGGCTTTGCTTTATGCCTTTTGGTCAGGTGGAAATGCAGAAAGCCCAAGATGTTACCTAAGCTCCATTCATCTGGTGTGGCCCAGCCTCCCAATGCTGTCACCCATGCAGATCTTGTTCGACAGGGTGCCTGTTTTAGGCTCATATGGATAGAACTTATGCTAAGACTTGGTGAGCTGCTTCCTGGGTTGGCTCTAGGGATGCGGTGGGAGTGGGGTGGTGTTATTGAGGTGTTACAGCCATCTTCCTGTTATGGTTCAACCCCCTACAGGTGCCAGTCAGTCCTGGCTGACACCTTTAGGGGGTTGAATCAAGGACTGTGTCTGGAGGCAGAAATCAGCCCTGCTCCTCCCTGCAGGACCTGCCTGCTGTTCCCAGCTGCTTAGCCTTCCTGAACATTGATGGCGGCCTCCTCAGTGCAGCTGCACCTTGTATGCTGGGAATGCACAGTGGCGCTCTCATTTCCTGCATGATATTGGGGAAATTTCTCTCAGATAGAAAGCTGGCCATGGAGCTTCCGTATTTTCAGATCCCTCAACCTTAGGCAGCTTATTGTCCAGTGTTTGAAAACTGTGTGCTCACATATTTTTTCTTCTTTTATGGTTGTTTATAATGGGAGAACTGGTCTCCTTCCAGTCATAGCAGCATAGCCAGAAACAGAATCTGACATTCATTATAAATTATATTTTCTCCCTGCAATTTTAGCTCCAGTGCAGTTGTTTAAACAAAAGCTTTTACCTTAAGTAAGTATATATTTTAGGCTTCTTCCTACTTACACTTGGATGTTTCCGTCAACTCTCTTTACTTCCTCCTCAATGCTCTCCTTCCTTCTTATAGCCTCAGATTTATTGCAAAGCACAAATTAGATACATCACCCCTCTACTTAAAATCATAGGAGTTTCTCTTTCCAATTAGGTTAAGAAAAATATTGTGCTTGGGCACAAGTCCCTCCAGACTCTGGTCCTAATCTAAATGTTTCAGCCATATTTTTTGTCCTTTCCAACCCAAACTCAGGCACCCTATGCTTTCACTATGCTAAGACTTACTTCCCCCTTTTCACTAAGAATGCTGTGCTCTTCCTGGCCTTATGGCTTTGCAAAAGCTATTCTCTCTGCCTGGAAAATATTTCTCTCCTTTTCCTACTCTGCTAATGCCTAATCAACCTTCCAGACCCACATCAAAGTCTCCTAATATTGTAGCCCTTGTAGTGCTAATTTTACCTCTGTAATCTCACGGCCCTTTGTACTTTGTGATATTAAAGTATTTCTAGTGCAGTATAATTATTTATGTGCTCCACTTCTTCATTAAGCTGTGAGCATTTTGGAGCAATATCGCATACCTCCTTAAGTGTCTTAACAATGCCTAGTTCTTAGTAAGTGCTTGATAAATAAGAAGAAGGATTAATAAATGGATTTCATAAGTTTTTGTTTTATTTTGTTTTTTGGTTTTGAGGTATTTTAATGCCTATGACCTTAGATTAGGGATTTGAACTATGAAACAATTTGCATTTTTTAATATATCTAAATAAGGAAAAAGAAACAACAGCTACAAAAACTTTAAGAGTAATAGTATAATTTAGTTGTGATTGTAATATGAATGCAAACATTGGAACCCATCTGGAACCCATTTCTAGCTAAGGAACTAAAATTGAAATTTTTAGCTGGCAAGTTTATTTTTTCTTATTTCACAGGGTCTTGCTGAATAGGAACAGTCCCCAATGCATAATCACTTAAAGGACAGCAGTAGCCTAAAATGTGCTATCAACTTTGTATGTATTAGCTCAAATCCTTAATAAAATATTTTGGTTTAGTATAAGACATAATATATATGGGTTCATAGGTGACAGGTGTGTGAAGATCACAGTTGAGCAGCTACGGCAGAAAGATCCATCAAAATGTTCAAGAATAAAGCTCAACAAATAGGTTCTGGGGTTTCAAGTGAAAAGTGACTATTTAGAAGCTACAAATATGATTAAGTCTTTTTTCTTCCCTTCTGTGAAAAGAAAATAAAAAAACCAGAAAATTGCTTCATCACAAGCTCTTATAGCAGGGCTAATTGAAACCGCTATCTTGGCTAAGGGATGGATGATTTGTTTGCTTTTTGTGTCCAGTTTCCTGTTTCTACCGGCCAGAGGCTCCCAGGCCGTAGTCACGGGTGAGCTGCGTGGAGACACGGGTGCTTTGCACTCTGGTCAGGAAGGTCTCTGGGGACAGGGGGTCTCGTGGGTCCCTCGTGCAGCACCATCCGGGAGCACACACAGTACCTGTGGCAGTGCTGCCAGCCGGGTGTCTCCTGTGGACATGTGGAAAGAGAAAAAACACAGCTTAGCCATCCGTCTTGGTCACGAATCACACACAAATGAATCTGCAGCCAAACTCCCCGTCTAGGCTTCCCCTTTCTCTTGCAGGCGTGGGTCTCTGCTCAAGCCCATTCCCTGCCGTCCCTGTGTTTATTGCCTATCTACAGAACCCATGGATTTCTTAGCCAAGCGGCGCTAATATCCATTAGTGTCAGTACCTGTAGCAAGAGGAGTGTAGGTAGCCATAAATTAGCTATAATCTTAGATAATCTTTCCTTAGAAAACCAAGAAAGGAGCAGCGGGGAGCTGTGGAATTGCCTTGCGGCGGTCGCTGCCCACTGACTTCTGCTGGCCGGGCAGGGGTGGCGTGGGCCCCCCTGAGAGTAGATTGGAGTTGAGTGTGGGTCTCATTAGGCAGTAATAGATTTTTAAAAAGTGTTTCAAAGTTCTTTTGTTCTCTGCCAAAAAAAGAAAAAGAAAAAGAACGGAAGAACATAGCTATTTGTTGCCTGTATTCCAATGTATCTCTTCTCAGTGTGGCGTCTTATACAGTGTTCAGTTACTCTGTGGCATTTTCTTCTCCTCTTTGAAACCAAATTATATCACGTCTTTTAATCTGTTAAAATCCTCTCTTCCGCAGTCTCATCTTTTGTTTTTCAATTAAATACGTACTTTAAAATTTTTAATTGTTACTTTTATCTCATAATTTGAATTCCCTTTTTTCTCATTTCTTTAATTGAGGAAATCCTTTTTTAATTCCCTTGTGCAATGACGGCATTTCTGTTTGCATTGAATGTGTTGATATATATGTCTTATAGACATGTATTAGGTCCCTGTGGTAAACCAGGGTTAGGGGTGGGGAGCAGCTCAGACAGTACACGCCTTCCTACATTTGATGATCTCGGAGAGCTGCGGTACAGGGGACCAGGGTGGCTGTTCAGAGTTTGTTAAGCCCCATCTTGGTCATCTGAGGACCGTTTTGTTGACTGTGCTTGGCCCAGCCTCTGGAACAGTGTCTACAAAGTCAGGGAAGGGCCTGTGCTTGTATGCACATACAATTTATAAACACATGTGTCTGTGTGAACACACTACTGGCTCTTTCTGGGAGCTTGGGAGGGACCCGGTGGTTGCCGCTCTGAAGAGTTACCTTCCTTTGCTTCATGGTAAGTCTGCCTCTGAGTTGATACTCAGTAGATAGGCGTACCCACCACACGTGCTTTCCTTGTCTGAGCACCTCTCTCTTGGGGATGCTGAGTCAGCTCATCTTTGTAACATGTGAGGCAGACATAGAATGTCCCCTGTGCCCGTGTGCCTGGGACAGTACCTGTTTACAGCCTGGGTTTCCTTCCAAGGTGAATAACTACACAGTGAAGTGGGAGAGTCTGGGTCCCTTTGTGGGCTCCTGCAAGTCTGGGGCAAGGACTTTTAGTTCTGTGTGGCCATAGGACCAGGGCTATATACCTTAGGGCACTTTTGAGAATAAAAAAAAAAAAATGGCATGATGGATGGATACTAAAACTTTGAGTTACAGTGAATGCCCTCAAGTCAAGATATCCCTTTAACACAAGTTGTGGCAAATTACAGCCTGCAGGCACACCACCATTCTTATAAACAGTTTTACTGTTACACAGCCAGACACATTTATTCACATACTGTCTACAGCTACTTTCCCACTGTAATGGCAGAATTGAATAGTTTCAACAAAGACTGTATGGCTTGAAAAGCCAAACATATTTACTACTCTCCCTTTAAGAACAGGTTGCCAATGCCTGCTATCCTAGATAAAAGCACAACAGAAGAATGATGTTCTGTGATGAATTTTTCTAATTTATCTCAAGACTTGGGAATGATACTATTCATCTTCAGTGTTATAATCTCACCTCAAAATGAGACACTCATATCCAAAAAATCCCCAAATGGAAGTTATAATTTTCTTGTTCCCTTAGATTTCATGGATGTGATAACTTTAACCTAACATTAGTAATACTTCTTCATATTTGGTTGGTGTTAATTGCACAAAAAGGAGCATTTTGAGACATATATCACCTCTCATTTTTTAAGACAATTTATTACATGAGTTGCTGGGTTTTTAAAAAAATAGTTCTTCATGCTCCAAAATGCATAGAATAGTTTGAGGTGGATCTTTTCTATATATGCCATGGCTGCATTCACACTTCCCAGGCTGTTCTCTTGTGAGCTGGTGTGAACTTCACCAAGGACGCACAGTTGGCAAGAGGAGACAGAGAATTTCGACTCGAATCTATATAATTCCAAAGTTTATGCTTTTAGTGACTATATTAGTTTCCTGTGACTGCTGTAATGAATTACTATAAACTAGGTGCCTTAAAACAAGCTGTGCTTACTGTCTGACAGTTCTAGAGGGCAGGAATCTGAAATAGGTCTCACTGGGCCACAAGTGGGGCTGCATCCCTTTCTGGAGGCCTCGGAGGAGAACCCATGTCCTTGCCTTTCCCCTGCAAGAGCCACCCACACTCCTCTGCTTCTGGCCCGTCTCCTCTCCTGCCTCCCTCTGCTACTTTAAGGACCCTGTGATTACACTGGGCCCACTCAGGTAATGCTAAATGGTCTCCCACTTCCCTTAGTCACATCAGCGAGTCTCTTTTGCCCTGTAAGATGACATATTCTCACAGGTTCCGGGGATTAGGTGGTGGACATCTTTTGTCGGGGTGGGGAGGTCACAGCCACTACGCGGAGCTCGCCACTGCCACTGTCTGTTTTTATTTTTTGTTTTGCTCAGCTTTGGCACAGGGGATTGCGAGAAGCAACATAACACACACACAGGGTTGCAGGCATAAAGGCTCTGCCGTCAGACCATGACATTCACATGCTCTTTGTTCCCTTTTCTCTGTACAGCCTTTTGTGCTCTTTCCTAGTCTCTTATTTCTCATCCCTAAAATGAAAGTAATCATAGTAGGTATCTCATCACTTTACTGAGAAGGTGAAATGATCTTAAAACATTGTCAAACGCCTGAATGCTAACTCTGTGCACATTCCAGTGCCCTTCGTGTTCAGGTTTGGCCTCCAATCGTGGGCGGTGTTGATTATCAGGAAAATTAAAGAAAAGCGTTCCTTAAGTAAAGGTGGAAACCTGTCTCTCTACAGGTAGCAATCCTCTCCTTGTCCTTTCACACCAGCATGGCATTTGCATGAAAAGTCTGCTCCAGAATGGAAGCACAGAGGATAGGCTTTAAATTATGCGAAATTCACAGTGGGTGATGCGTAACTCAGTATTTCTTTTGCTCAGGAAATATATTTTCAAATGGCGTAAATGAGAATAATCTCATTTGTATACCCTACAATCTGCTGTTGATTTCAAAATTGAGGAACTTTGATATGAATTTTTATGACTATCAGTTTCTCCTAACGTGGCAATAGAAATGGCACTGTTGTCACAGCTGAAAATCTGTGTTTTGTGCCATTTAATTAGGTCCGCTTGTCACCTCATTAAACAAATGGAAATCCTAAGAAAACTTGAATCCACTTCTTCACTTCTTAGCTGGCATTGAGGAAAGCAGTTGATGTGGTTTTATGTTTCAGTGTATGACGGAACAATATTAACCGTTGTCATGCACAATTTATAAACACACAGAAAACGTTCTAAAGTCTTTCCAAATTATAATAAATCTGTGCATTAATATTCACACGTACATGATCCATAATCGACATGGGAAGTGGAGAATATTAGACAATGCAGTGAAAATGCTACCTGGGTGATTTACAGGGTTCACAGTCATTAACTTCGTGATCTTGAGCAAACTGTGTGATCTGTCTGAGTTTCCCCTTCCCTCGGCGTGCTGTTCATTGGTTGAGGCATAAGAGACTTAACTGGATGCCTTTAAATGGCTCTAAAATATTCTTCTTTGCAAATACTTATGAGCCTAAGGCAGACAAAAACTAGTTTGAATAAGTTTAGACTGCTTTTAAAGATTGAGTTAAGTCAATGATTACTTTTATTTTGCATAGTGCCAGATGTTCTTTGCAACATTTGGATAGTTTGGCCCAGATCCTCATTTTCTCATTAACCATGAATGGTACTTTATAAACTTTTTTAGATAAAATAAACTTTTTTTGCCATGGCTTCTATAGCCAATGAAGTCATTAGTTTATTTTCTATCTTTAATTGCCTGAAATATTATTTGAAAATACAATTAAAAAATATATATGTTTATATTAAAATGTAAACATATAGTACTATATATAATACTATAACCTTTTTCTTACCTATTCCATTATTGGGAAATGTGACATAATAACAAGTTTAAGAAGAGAACGATGTGTTTTTTAAGGCATTTGACTAATCGCCTCCTTTCAGTGACAGTTTGACACCAAGAGAATTTCTTGGCAAATAGTCAATTCAATAAAGCAAGCTTCCTTTTTGCTAAAAATACTTAGAACTATGGAATAAAAGATAAGAACATAAAGAATGACTTTAAACATAAAGAAGGTAAAAAGAAAGGGCAGTTCTTACATGCCGAAAAAGAAGCTAAAGCAAAGGAGAAAGCAGGAGCTAATGCTGTCTTGGCCCAGGAATTATACACAGATGTTGGTGCTAGGGATCAGAAGTTGAGGTTTTAATACCCACACGGGGTAAAGAGACACGGACTCCCCCGAGGCAGAGGCTGGAAACAGAGCTTCCTGCAAAAAGCCTGCCACATCTCTGCAAGGGGTGAAGCAAACTAGAGAATTCTTTCCCATCAGGAAAGAGGAAGCAGCAAGATGGTTTCTTGGCTAAACATCAGGGACTGAGGCTGGAATAAAACAGGAAGCTTTTTGAAATTTTAATCCAAACCTATGGTACACAAGAGAGGAATTTGAATTTACCCAAACGCTATGGTGCTACATAGGCAAGATGATAAATTAGTATGAAAAAACAGTCCTGGGACACATGAAATCCCTGAGATCCTGGCAAAAGCACATGTGAAATCACCAGGTAGGCTTCTTCTGCAGGCCAGCGCATGCAGACAAACACAGGAAAGAAAAACAAACTCCCAAGAAGTTCTCTCATTCTTGCATACACAAGTTAAAATCCAATACAGTAAATAAATAGGGGCAAGATAGCAATTTAAATAAATGAAAGGCAATAAAACAAGACAAAATAAAAGTGGAACCTAGGGAGATTAAAACAATTTGAAAGATTATAATGTACATTTGGATTAAATAAGTAAGAGAAGGAATAGAAACCATGTTAAAAAAGACAAAAAATAAATTTCAAGCGTGATATATAGTATTGAAATTAAAATCTCAACAGATAGATTAAACAGCAAGCTAGAAATAGCTGAATACAGAATTAGTGAACTGGAAGATAAATATGAAAAAAATCACTCAGCATGTAGTACAGACAGATTAAAAGAATAAATAAGAGAGATTTAGAGGTAAGGAGAAAAGATTGAAAATGTCAAATATTTATATTAAATAGAAGCTTCAAGAGGCAGAAAACAGGAATAAGAGAGAGGAAGACCCAATTTGAAGGGTTAGCAGTGGAAGCGTTACAGAATTGAAGAAAGACTTGGGTCTTCGAATTTAATGAACAGAATCAATACCAATGTTCCCATCTACTGAATACATAACTTAGGAAATAGAACTTATATATGTGAAACCTATATTAATCTAGATAGGCAAGGTTACAGTAATCAACAACAGATCTCCAGGCTGAACATAGCAGACATTTATTTCTCACTTATATGAAGTGTCTAACTCAACCTGAAAAGAATAAATACAAAAGAAAAAGTTAATAAAATAGAAAGTTGAAAAACAAAAATAATTAATATATCCAAGAGATGAAAGTTACAAAAACATAAAGAGAACAGATTTCTAAGAAATTACTATTTATCTTTCTGTGAGAATAATTTTGAAAATCATACTAAATGAATAATTTTCCAGTGGATCTTAAGATAATGAGAAAACTAGTATCAAAACAGAACCTATAGAAAGTTGAAATAATTGTAAATTGCTTTTAAATGGTCTCTGGGCTCAAGTAGGCAAACTTTTTCAAATTTTAAAGAATACATTATATAGTATTATGGAATATGCTAAAAGATGATAAACTAGCATACCCCGATAATAAAGCTTAGGACAGCACCAATAAAATTATACCCTAATGTCATTTTTTGAAAGAGAATAAAATTTCTAAAGGTGCTTGTAAGTCAGATCAAGAATAGTCCAACACAATTAAGGAGAGATAATTTCAGGAATATGAAACTGAGTCTGTATCAATACGATACATCACATTAGAGCATACAATTTTAAAATCCATATAGTCTCTCAGTATGCCAAAGTGACCTCTGGTAAAATTGAAAACACACTTAAAATGAAAATAACAACAATATTCTTAGTAGTCTTAATATGGAAACATCTTTTCTTGCCATAGTATTCATTTATTCATTCAGTCAATAATTAAGTTAATAAATATTTACTGTGTTTACTCTGTTCCAGCTATTTGCTTAATAAAAGATACACAATCAATATTGTAGTGAATAATGAAGCACTGGCTTAAAACAGGCAAATAAGCAGCAATTGTCCAACATCTATGCCAAATACTGCTAAACTTTCAGAGAACTTTTGCCCACTGAATGTGGATATGATCTCAGAATTTTCTAGACATTGCTCTCATGGCAGCCAACAGTTACTCAGTTTGATTGGACTTGGCTTATGAGATGAGACCTCCCTGTGAGCTTTCACTAGAACTATGCCCATCTGGAAACCAAAGGTGGCTCTGTTTCCACTAGTTAACATTGCTTTTGACTTTCAATGCAATGTGCCAGATTGGGACAAGTGAGCTGGAGACACAAAATGAAGACTGCTCATTCTTATAATTGGAGAATTTTTGTCATTTTATAATGTTGTTTAGAAGGGAGAATTATAAGAGGATGTGGCAATTATGAGGTCTCTGCACTGTCATAAGATGGTTGAGGAGGTCCTGACTATGGGTTTCATTTGCTCTATGAAGGGTGAGCTTAGTTCATCTGTGAGTGTGAAAGGATAGGACAGCAGGAAATTAGATTTGGATGGAAAAGCTCGGAAATAGTAATGGATTTCGTAGAGTGGAGGGGATTCAGACAGATCATCAAACCAAAATTGTTTCACAGTTTTAAGGACACAAATGAAATTTATAAATCAAGTGTATACAATTAAGATTAAATAGAACAATAAAAATAAAATGCCTATCACTCAGCAGGCATGTACTATCGAAAAGACTCTTATCTATATGTGCCTACCTACTGATGTATCTAATCTATCTTATGTATCTATCATCTGTTTCTATCTCTCTATATCATCTCTCTATATCCATAATCTGCCTCTCTCTATTATCTCTCCACTTCTGTCATCTGTATATTTATCATCTATATCATTTATTTCTATGTATCTGTATCTGTTTATCTCTCTATCATGTATCTGTCATCTATCATTTATCTCTCTCTCTGTCATCTCTCTATATCTATCATCTATCCCTCTCTGTCATCTCTCTATCATCTATCTATCTATCAAACATTTATCTATTTTACTACTGCCACTATCATGACATAGGGGGCATGATTTCAGAGAGTAGAAATCACCCAACATTTCTGTCAAATGCCTTGAATTTCATTTTATGGAGAGTTGTTACTTTGGTCATTATCACCTTTTATATCAATACCATAGTATACTTTTATATACTTTTATATATATATATTTTATGTTTTAAACATCTGTTTATACCTTCTGACTGACCTATACTTTTTAAAGCAGGGGATGTCTATGAGTTCTACTTTTACTGGCTAGAAAACTCCAGGAGTCATTAATAATCTGTGGACTGTGTTGAATCTGTAGATCACTTTGGGCTGTATCAGAATTTTAACAATGTTGATTCTGCCGACCCATGAGCATGGTATGGTTTTCCACCTGTTTACATCCTCTGATATTTCCTTCCTCAGTGTGTCATAGTTCTCCCTGTAGAGATCTTTCACTTCCTTAGTTAAATATATTCCTAGGTATTTTATTTTCTTTGTTGCTATTGTGAAGGGTATTGAGTCTTCAATTTGGTTCTCAGTTTGACTATTGTTGGCATATAGGAATACTACTGATTTGTGTACATTGATTTGTACCTGAGACTTTTATGAATTTGTTTATCAATTCCAGTAGTCTCAAGGCAGAATCTTTGGGATTTTCTAGGTATAAGATATCTAGAAGATATCATCAACAAAGAGTGATAGTTTGACCTCTTCTGCCCCCATTTGGATGCTCTTGATTTCCTTCTCTTATCTGATTGCTCTGGTTAGGACTTCCAGCACTCTGTTGAATAGAAATGGTGATAGAGGGCAACCTTGTCTGGTTCCATTTCTAAGTGGAATGCTTTCAATTTTTCCCCATTCAGTACGATGTTGGCTGTGGGTTTGTCATATATGGTTTTTATCATTTTTAGGTAAATTCCATCTATGCTTGTTTTGTTAAGTGTTCTTATCATAAATGGGTGCTGCATTTTATCAAATGCTTTTCTGCATCTATTGATAGGATCATATGGTCTTTCTTTTTACTTCTATTTACATGAATTGCATTTACAGATTTGCATATGTTGAACCATCCCTGCATCTCTGGGATGAAACCTACTTGGTCGTGATGGATTATTTTTTTGATAAGCACCTGAATTTGGTTTACTAGGATTTTATTGAGATTTTTTAAGCCTATATTCATAAGGGATATTGGTCTGTAGTTTTCTTTTTTTGTTGAGTCCTTTCCTGGTTTTGGTATCAAGGTGGTGTTGGCTTTGTAGAGTGTGTTGGGGGAATTCCTTCCTTCTCAATGTTGTGGAATAATTTCTGCAAAATAGGGACCAGTTCTTCTTTGTAGATCTGGTAAAATTCAGGTGTGAAACCATCTGGTCTGGGATGCAATCCCTACTAAAATACCAACATCATTTTTCACAGATCTGGAAAAAATAAATCTATGCTTCATATGTAACCAAATAAGACCATGTAAAGCAAAAGCATCTTAAGCAAAAAGAATAAATTGGGAACTATCAATTTACCAGACTTCAACCTTTGCTACAAGGCTATAGTAACTACAACAGTGTAATATTGGCACAAGAACAGAGACATAGATCAATGGAACACACCTGAGAACCCAAATATAAAACCATCCTCATATAGCCATCTAATCTTTAACAAAGCAGACAAAAACATACACTGGGGAAAATAATTCTTATTCAATAAATGGTGCTGGGAAAATTGGATAGTCACATGCAGAAGACTGAAACAGGATCCATTCCTCTCACCTGTCACAAAAATCAATTCACAGTGGATAACAGACTTAAACCTAAAGAATGAAACTATAAGAATTCTAGAAGAAAATGTCGTAAAAACTCTTCTAGACATTGGCCTAGGCAAAGAATTTCTGAAGAAGACCCCAAGGCAATCACATCAACAACAAAAATAAAGAAATGGGACCTGATCAAATTAAAAAGCTTCTGCACAGCCAAGGAAACTATCATTAGAGCGAATAGACAACCTACAGAATGTGAGTAAATATTTGCATGCTACAAATCCGATAAAGGGCTGATAACTAGAATCTATATAGAACTGAGAAAAATCAGCAAAGAAAAATCAGACAAACCTATCAAAAAGTGGGCAAGGGACACATTAACAGAAAATTTTCAAAAGAAGACAAACTAATGGCCAAGAAACATATGAAAAAATGCTCAACATCTCTAATCAATAGGGAAATGCAAAGCAAAACCTCAGTGAGATACCTTTTAACTCCAGTGAGAATGGCTTTTATCAAAAAGTCCCAAAACAATAAATGTTGGCATGGATGAGGAGAGATAGGAACACTGCTACACTGCTGGTGGGCCTGAAAACTAGTACACCCTCTGTGGAAAGCAATATGGAGATACCTCAAAGAGATACAAGTAGAACTACCATTTGATCCAGCAATCCCATTACTGGGCATCTACCCA
>CAUYRT010035406.1:0-71891 GCA_963574885.1 Lepilemur ruficaudatus | reverse complement strand
ATATAGGAGTGATATCAGCAAGATGGCAGAATAGGAGGTTCCAGGCTTTGTTTCCCTCCACAGAAAGTCCACTAGCAACTATCCACAGACAGACCTTTGTGAAAATCCCAAAACTTGGAAATGAAACTGAGATGTATGAAGAAACCACAGAACCAAATAAAAACTGCATTAGAAGATGAGGAACAGCCTCACTTTGACCATGTCACCCCTCTCCATCCTCCAAGTTGGCACAGTAACACACAAAGAGGATCTCCCTCGGCCCATGGTTTCTACAGTGAAAAAATTTAACTGGAGGTAAACATCCAGCTTTCCTAGCATTCCAAGACACTTTCTAGGAAGGCCACTCCTGTCTCACCTCATAGGGAATACTGGATAATGACAGGGCTAGACCTCCTGGGGTCAGAGAGAAACAAAGGAAGGAGGCAGAGCTCACAGGGACCAGTGTGTGGATCTTGGTGGAGGCTCTGTGTTCCTATCAGCGGTGGTACCCAATCAGAGACACCAGCCGATGGCATAGCTCACCTGCAAAGCCAAACTCGTCACTCACAGAGCAAGTGGTGGGAAGTTCAACACGGTTTGAGTCCCTAGATGGCCACCTCCACAACCACCCTCAGAGCCCATCCCAAGACCTCGCTCAGGAGGGAGATACCCACCATAAAGCATTTCTGTGGAGCACAAAAGTTGGAACTTTCTGACGTGGGAATTCAGACAGTAGCTCAGCCAGACTCAGAGCCCACTCCAAGGCTCTGTCTAGGAAAAGAGGCAAGCCTCAACTATGAATTTCCATGGGGCATAGCCTCTAGACCTAACCTCAGAGCCCAGGCTGCATCCCTGCCCAAGTGCAAAATCCAAATAGCCATATCACCTGGATGGGGAACACACCCTACCCTGTCCAATCAGAAGTGATCACAGTGCACAACCAGCAACTCCACCAGATTGCAGAGCTCAGCCAGTGGTCTCACCAGGCAGTGGAGCCCAGCCAGCAGCCCCATCTGACCTCAGAGCAAAGGCAGCAGCACAGCCAACTGCAGTAAGCCCTGCTTGCATGGGGTCATTACCACCTGGTCCAAACAGAAATCACAGACTAGACAAAGTAGTAAAGGTCAATTCCTGCCAAAGAATACCTGTAAAGAACAGAAGAGGAAGCTGTCTTCTCAAATGCATAGACACCAATGCAAGAATACAAGGATTACAAATATAAAGAGTCCCCAGTGGTCCTCCTTAGCTAGATTAACTAAGGAAAAAAGAGAGAAGACTCAAATAAATAAAGTAAAAAAAATGTTACAAATGAAACCACTGAAATATAAAGGATCATAAGAGATTACTATGAACAATTATATACCAACAAACTAGATAACTTAAAAGAAATGGATCAATTCCTAGAAACATACAACCTACCAAGACTAAATCATCAAACAGAAATCCGAACAATCTAATAACAAGTAAGGAGATTGATTCAGTAATAAAAAGTCTCCAATCAAAGAAAAGCCCAGGACCTGATGGCTTCATGGGTGAATTCTACCAGACATTTAAAGAAGCACTAATACCAATGCTTCTCAAACTCTTTCCAAAAACTGAAGAGAAGGAAATACTTACAAACTCATTTTATGAGGCCAACATACCCTGATACTAAAGCCAAAAAAGGACATTACAGGAAAAGAAATAAAATTACAAGCCAATATCCCTGATGAACATAAATGCAAAAATCCTCAACAAAATACTAGCAAACAGAGTTCAATAGCACATTAAAAGAATCATCCACCATAATCATGTGGGATTTATCCCTGGGATGGAAGGAGGGTTCAACATATACAAATCAACAAATGTGATATACCACATTAACAGAATGGAGGACAAAAACCATACAATCATCTTATTAGATGCAGAAAAAGCACTTCACAAAATTCAACATCCTTCCATGATAAAAACTCTGAACATATTAAGTATAAAAGGAATGTACTTCAACACAATAAAGGCCATATGTGACAGGACCATAGCTAACATTGTACTCAACAGTGAAAAGTTGAAAGCTTTTCCTCTAAGATCAGAAACAAGACAAGGATGCCTATACTCACCAATTCTATTCAACATAGTTCTAGAAGTCTTTGCCAGAGCAATTTGGCAAGAGAAAAAAATAAAAGTCATCTAAATAGGAAAAAAAAGAAGTGAATTGTCTCTGTTTACTGATGACATGATTTTATATATATACATGTATGAAAATATAAAGACTCCACCAAAAAAACTATTAGAACTAATAAATGAGTACAGCAAAGTGCAGGATACAAAATCAACACACAAAAAGCTCAAGGGTTGTAAGGATCCACTCAAAATGCTGTAGGACACTAATCATCTCCTCCTGAGCAGTTCATCTCTCCAGTAAATTGCATATCGCAGTAAAAAGTGATCTCTCATGGTTCTCACGTATTTTTCATCATGTTTAGTGCAATTCTGTACACCTTGAATAATATCACAGGACTCACATGAAGTGCCATTAGTGATGCTGGAGGCTCTCCCAAGAAGTGGAGAAAAGTCACATTACAAGAAAAAGTTAAATTGCTTGACATGTACCATAGACTGAGGTCTGCACTGCAGACCGCCATTTCAAGACAAATGAATCCAGCATAAGGACCATTGTAAAAAAAGAAAAGGAAAGTCGTGAAGCTGTCTCTGCAGCTATGCCAGCAGGCACAAAAACCTTGCACTCTTTCAAAAATACATTTTTATCTCATATTGAAAATGCAGCTTCTATGTGTGTGCAGGATTTCTATAAGAAAAAAGCATACCTATAGACTCAAATATGATTTAAGAAGCAAAGTCATTATATGACAACTTAAAGCAAAAGGAAAGTGAAGGATCTAAAGCCAGAGAATTTAATGCCAGCAAAGGATGGCTTGAGAATTTTAAAAAGAGGTTTGGTTTTAAAAATGTCAAGATAACAGGAGAAGAAGCTTCTGCTGACCAATCGGCAGCAGACAAGTTCCCAAATGTCATTTAGAAAATCAATGAGGAGAAAGAATATCTGCCTGAACAGGTTTTTAAAAGTGCCCTATTCTGGGGGAAAAAAAATGCCACAAAGGACATTTATTAGTAAGGAAGAAAAGCAAGCACCAGGATTTAAGGCAGGAAGAGATAGGTGAACTCTACTGTTTTGTGCAAATGCAGTCAGATTTATAACCAGAACTGTCTTTATCTATAAAGCTGCTATTCCTCAAGCCTTAAAGGGAAAAATAAACATCACCTGCCATTCTTCAGCATCACTGGTTACATTACTCAAATCTTCTATATTACCATTTGGCTTTTCTACTTCATTTGTCATATAAAACAACAGATCTAAGGTCTCCTAAAAATTGCTTTGCATATTTTCTCATACTTCAAATCATTTGTTTTATATATTTTGAAGATATGCATTTTTAAATGTTTCACCCATAAAGATTCACAACTACTCCTCTTCTTCCTTAAAGAGTTTAACTTAATCAATACAAAATAACTCTGGGTTTAGTAGAATGCTCTTTGCTTTGAAATGCACCTGGTTTCATTTTAATACTGATGTGGAACTCAAGGATCATAAGAGTTTCTGGTTTCCCCAACCTGGCCCACTATGTTGGTGGATTTACTTATGTGACTGTCGCTTGCAGTCCCACTGTCAGACTGGGCAGTGGCAGTGCCGGGCTTGTCTATCCATTTCCCAGTTGAGCTTTGCTCCATCCAATGCCCTACTTGCAGGTGAGTGGTAAGTGGTAAAGGTAGTTGAGGTATTTAACAGCAAATCATGATGTTCAATATGTTTTAAATAGTCTCTAACAATTAGGAGATCCAGCTCCAGATCCCCATCTTTGTATTTGATACCCAAATTACAGAAGTCTTCATATATAATAAATGTAGATGTAGCTCACTACAAATGTATCTTGCTTTAAGTAAACCCCATATTTGAAAGTCTGGATTTATTCAGAGAATATATCAAGAAGTGACTGATGGTTCACTTAATAAAGGGATTATTTGCCTCCTAAAAGATTTATTCATAAGACTGTTTTATACTGTAGACTCTCCTATTGCATTGAAAGCGCCATTCAATTTCCACAGATATTCTTATACCATTGTATATAGCAGAATCGGTGCTAAGGTTCCTCCCCACCACTGCCTCTCTCCCCAGAGATCTTGCTCCTTTGGACTTCAAACATCATCTGCTCTACTTTTACATTTACATGATGTGATATGGTGAGGTAGGGGTGGAGGGGACACACTGCAAAAAGCTAAGGTTCCAAACTAAAGCAAGGCTCTGATACAATGCACAAAGAGGAGTGGACTAAAAGTCAGAAGGCTGGGAGTTCTTGCCATCCCTGGGATCTGAGCCATCTGAGGTGAATTACAGCCTCCTTAATACCAGATTTTTAGTTTTATAAAAGAAAGAAAATAGTGCCTGGCTGTACCTACTTCAAAGGTTCTTGTAACAATCACATGAAAGTTGCTTTTTAAACATAAGGTGTTATGCTAACACCTTATATTTAAAGGTTTTTTCACCTGTAAGCCTAATATCACTACACCAAGAGAAAACTGCATCAATCTACCTTTTTCTTTGTTAACAACTATTTGTCACAGAATTTCTCAAATGTTCTGAAAAACACCTCCAAATCATTACCCTCTTCATTTGTATCTTACTCTCCCTGTTATTCTTCACTTAGTTCAGAGTCTCCACACACTGTCTCTGCAAAATGAGATCAAGCCCCATGACCAGCAGCCACACCTCTGAACAATCTCCTGTTTGTCTCTTCCTGATAAACTGAGTAAGATGAGAAATCAAAGCTTGATAGTCTTACCATTAAAGTAGTTATTTGTAAGAGTCCACTCAGATTTCTTCTCTGTATTCCAAATCTGCCTCTACTTGTGTCTTTGGCAATCACTGCTCTCTGTTACACTCCTGCCACTTCCTTACTTTTGTTCCTTTGAACCACTCCTGTCTGTGTTTCTCTTTTCCAGTTTCTCCTTGTGCTTATAATAACCTCTCATTGTTTGCATCTCCAACCTTTTTTCCTTCACTGAAACTTACATAAGGATCAGAGTTCTGAGAACTCATCTAAAATATGATGTAATGGTCATTAGCCAAGTCTATTGTATGTTTTTTTCTTCTTTTTAAGTGACAACAAATTGATGTGTCGTTTTAGATCGAGGCCGTGTCGTAACGTTTGGCAGAGTTCTCAATTGTATGACATCACAGCATAGCTACAGTCAAGGTTGTATCCTGGGGATCTCCACCTGGATGTTCCACAGTTACCTGTAATCACTGTCTTTCTGCTCAAACCTCTTCCTCATTTTTATTCTCCTCATTAGTGGCATCTCCATTTGCCCGGTTAAGCAACTTCAAAACCTCAGATTATTTTCAAATTTATTTCTCACATCCAGTTAGTCATTAAGTCCTGCCCAATTTTCTAAAAATCTCTCAAACCTATCTTAGTTTAGACTTTTATTCTTTTTCATTTGGACTATAGAAACAGCATCCTCATTTTCCTCTGGCCTCCTGGCTCTTCCCTCCCCAGTTTCTCCAAAATATTATTGCTGGAGCTATTTTCTAAAGAAAATCCAAACATATCACTCCTCTGTTTAAAATTAAGCTTAAAAATGCTGAAAAAAGATTATCTAGACTGTGACAAGGTTAAACAACATGGCATTTAAGGACCTTTGCTATCTGGCCCCAGCCTCACCAGATGTCTCTCCTACAGCCACACTGAACCTCCATCTCCCTAGGAATGCCAGGCTTATACTCCTTTTCCTTGCCCTTGTTGTTAACCCTGCTCGGAATGCCCTTTTCCCTCTGCTTGGCCTTTAGGCTTCAAAACACAGTTCAAAATTCACCTGCACTGTGAAATGTTCCTAACCTCCAATCATACCTCTTTCCTGGGAGAAAGAATGGCTACTACTTCCACATCACCCTGTGGTGCAATTATTTGTGGATGGGTCAAGCTCCTACTTAAAGCCGGTATCTTATTCAACTTTATCTGGCACATAATACACACTCAATAAATGGTTACTGAAATTAATATTTGCAGAATAAAACAATAACTAAAGAAAAATTGCAGAGACCTAGAAATACATCAGTCCTACTTCTTTGCTGCTTTAAAGAAACCAGCCCAGGAATAAAAAGAAAGAACTAATAATCTGACTGTAGCAAACACATGAATGGGTTGTTTATTTTTAAAAGCTAAGTGGTTTAGAAAGGGTAGGGAGAGAAGAAAGTACATTTTAAAACTCTAGCTCCAGGGCAAGTAATAAAAATTGTTGCTTTAATTTTTTTTTCATAATATTGTGAGCAATGGGAAGGTCTATTCCATCACACTAGCCTTCAGGGCAGAAAGTTTCAGCCTCCTGAACTAAATCAAACTGGCATCGACTCTCAGTTTTTCAGGCAGCCAAAACTGGTCTCTGCTTTCCATGGGGCTAAACTCGGCTGACAAAAAAGAAACAAAATAATTTTCCACTTATTTTATGGGTGTCTCTTTTCCTCTTTTGCTCTCATCAATTAATTATAAGGGTTCTGGAAACCCATCTTGCATTCTTGTCTCTGGATTACAGAGATGTAGGCATTGCAATTTGTCTACACTAGGATCTGTTGTCCTTATAAAGAAGGAGGTTGGGAGGCAGCACCTTACCAAGGACACGAAGTTAGCCCAAGGAACAACATTGCTTGGCACTCACGGTTCAACACTCTTAAGTGCCATTCACTGATAACAGCTCTAGATGTCACCCATTTTATACTCCCTAAATGGGTAAGTCTGAACATGTTTAAAATTAGGATGCACAGGCATCTAATCAAAGTATCAGTGTCTAATAGAATCCCAATGCAATTCAAAACTTTTCAAAATGATAAAATGACCAACTCCTCTATAATTCAGTCTTAATCATTCCACCCCTGTGCTCCCATTCTAAATGCACTTACCGACAATGCCCCAGAGTTTACATATATGCTTGAACACACAGAGACCTCATTCTTCAACATCACACAGATTCTCCTAGCTGGGACTTTCTATGTTTCTGGGAGATCCTCTGCCTCCATCTGCCTGAGTTTTGAGCCCTGACTTTCCCATTTTCCAAGCACTATCTCTGTTTAGGAAGGTCAAACAGGGATTATTAACAGTATGTAGCTCTTAGGTTTATAGTGACAATTAAATGGGACAATATAAGTAAAAAGATTAAATATAACAGTGCCTGATGCATGGTCAGTGCCCCAAAAATACTAGTTTTGTTACTTCCATGCCTCAATGACACATGACCTCCTAACAGCCTCTTTGGGAAAAGTTGAAGAAAATTGTTTTTTTTTCACCAAGCAACACGTTTATTCCACATCTCCCCATAGACTTGAAATAACTGAAGTAGGTAACATTAATTTTATTTTACTTAACACATTTGAGACTTTGTGTTTATTAAATGTAGTATGCAAAAAAATATTTAAATATGAATGTACAATGACTTTTTAAGTGCCTTTAAAAAAATCTCCAAGGTCCTTCCAGCTCCAAAATGTTTTGATCTATGATAACTAATATCATTTGCATGCAAAGTAATAGTGATATAGTTCCCTAGATACACTGGAAATATATGGCATTGTCTCACTGGGTCACACTGGAAACAAGTCAGACCTAGGCGTGGGAGCCTGTGATAGTGTAGAAGAAAATCTTGCTCTTCTTTCTCCCCTGTGGCCTAGGGTTTATAATTTTCATTTTAAGCTCCCAAGTCCTCTTGTTGCAGACATGAAGAGGAAGCAGAATGAACTGTAATTTACACAGGACAAAGTAGAGACAAGATTACAGAATCCTAAACACAGCAGGTGAAGTAAGCAGAACTCCAGGAAATCATCTACAATTTCAATTTTTAACCCTGATAAAAGAGAATCTCAGAAGTTTAACTCAAGAAGGGGCCTCAACTAAACACCCTGATCTTGGAGATTAAGAAATTAAAGCCTAAATCCAATGTCATCCAGCTTTTCTGGAACCTGGGTCTGGAAACAAAACTGCTGCCATGACCAACTGTATTACAGCTATGTGTTAAATCTGTGTTTACACACGGATAAATGTCTCTCTTTTCCTCTCTGGGCCACATGTAGCTTTCTTCAGCCACCTGCAAATCAGCCAGCACCTGTCTCAGGAAAACAGACAAGATTCTTCACAATCCTGAATTCGAGAGAAATGCCTGGTTCTTACAGACGAGTCAGAGTCATGTGGTTTTACCTGAAGATTCACCCTTATCTTTCAGAAATATATTAAATAATACTATGGTTACTGATTCTTTCGAAGTCCAAAGTAGAAGAGAACAAAACACAAGCAAGAAAAAGCCTAAGCATATATTGTTTTAAGCAAACACATACACCCAAATCCACCTAAACCAGAAATACCAGGGGTGTTATTGGTAATTATTTAACAACAGCAAGGAATAAAACTCCTTCTAAGTAATCACAATCAGAACGACTCCATTTGCAAAAGTGAGACTTTTGCACTTTTTAGAAAACTATCAAGAGAGTCATAAGCCCGTGTCCCCACTGCCTCCACTTCCTATGTATTTATATCCACTCGTGTATTCATTCAGCTCCATTCCACATGTGCTCATTCGCTTACTCATTTCTTCATTCAGTTCTACTTCACAGGTGCGCATTCGTGCAATTATTAAGTAGTATTGTGTTCGTGACAAATCAGACACCAGCTTCTCCCTTGGAACTTACACTCCAGGAGAGTCCGGGAGTGGAGCCTAGACACACCAAAGCAAAAAGTACAAGATAAAAGGCGAAAAGGACCTCAAAAGAACCGCAAAGGTACACTGAGGGGAAATAGGAAGACTCCAGGACAGGGGCATGAGGGAAGCTCCTGCGTGGCTTGGGGCTGAGCCCTGGAGCTGAGGGGGAAGGCAGGCGCCTTGCCGCAATCCCGCTACACCCTCCGCACGCCCGCCACGGCTTCCCCAGGCCTAGGCCCGGCGCCTCCCGTGTCACGGAAGGGGCAGGCCCAGGCCGTCTCCCAGTGGCTCCCCAGCCCGGTCCTTCAGTCGCTCCCACGAATGAGCGCTGGGGAAAGTCCGTCCCCCCGCCCTCGGCCCGGCCCGGCCCCAGCCCGCCCGCCTACCCGCCTGTAGGACGCCGGCCGGGCCCAGCCGCCCGCTGGGTGGAGGCGAACGCACCTGGTCGGGCCGTTCCGGTTGGGGTTGTGGCAGGTGCGGCACCCAGGGCCGGGCTCGCGGCACAGTCTTAAAGTGGCAGCGGCCACACCCCTGACGAGGCTGGGGCCCTCGGTGCGGCCTCGTGACCGCGGCCCTGCCCCCCGCGGCGCGGGCCAAGAGGCGGGGCGGGAAGGTCTGACTTGAGGGTCGGGGATGTGGGGCGCCGCCTCCGGATCGCCCGGGGGTGTCTGTCACCAGACTCTGGCGACCTGAGGGCCGCAGGTCGGCCGGATGGCTCCTCACCTTCTGGGTGAAAATTGTTAGAAAGTCGAGTGTCACCCGGGGTCCCCGACTGCTTGGCCCGTGCGGGGACGCGGCCTTCAAACCCTGGCCGGCCCACGCGGGGAGCTTTGCGGAAGCTGCAGCCGCAGCTCGGGCCGCGGCGGGGCCTGAGGGGGCGAAGGGCCGGCACGGGCGTCGCGGGCTTTAGTGAGTGTCTGTGCAGGCAGGGGAGCACCCGGCGTGAAGCCGAAAGGCAAACGTGAAAGGTTTTTGTCTGCCTCTGAGCCTGACTGAAGGCCATCAGCCCTGAAAGCCCAGGTCTGGGAACGCCATGCTTTGTGAGCTGTCCAACGCCTCCGAGGGGAAGCGGTTACTGAACCGTTTCCCCGTCCTGGCGGTTGTAGGACTGTTAGAGAGGCGGTGATGATGGAAGGTGGAGGAGATGACCCAGCCTGGGAGATCAGAAAGCGTCTTGGCTCTTCCCTTTATGCATTAATTATATGAGGGTGCCCAAGAAAGGAGGCTCATCTGATTACCTGGTGTGGCTTATCTCTACGAGTCTCACGCATTTCTGGTCACAAAGTGTGTGCTCACGTATTTCCATCGTTTTATGTTTTGATAAGTTTAAATTCCTTTGTATAACCAAACTCTCATCAAATACAGTTATTGTGAAACACCGAACAGTTCCAGTAGTTCCTCTTAACTAAAAAAAAACAAACACAAAGTTTTAATTAAAAAAAAAGAAAAAGCACATGGTCACTAAAAAAAAAAAAAAAAAACCCACAAAACGTGCCGAGTCCTTCACCTACATACACATAACCCTCAGTTCCCTCAGTGAATCCCTTTGCTAGTCCTATTGCCCACCAAATACAGTATTGAACTTTGTGAGGCATTCGGGGGTCTACACAATACGGCCTTGGCCCCGCTTTCCGGGATCGTCTCTAGAGTGCCATATCCAGCCCCACTGAATTACATTTTCCTCAAGCTATCGAGGATAAAAGGCAAGTTTTTATCATTCCCAATCTGTCATGGACTGTTATTTTATAAAATAAAATTAAAAACTTGGTAACAAATGAGAAAAAAGACAAACTATAAGCCCTGGTTTTTATTACAGTCAGTATACACTAAGTATGTAACAAGTATAAAATGCTTTTTCGATTGGAATGTTGTTTTTTAAATTTCTAAATGATTTCTCTCAATTTCTATGTTTACCTGGCCATGGACCAGTAAACTGTTCACAGACTGGCGCTAGTGACTTGACTTTAAGTGGCACTGACCTGCTGTTCTTTAAATACGTCAGATGCTTTTCAGTTTTGAGTCTTTTCTCATCTTTAGTGCTGATCAAAGTTCTTCTCACCCAAGTTTCAACTCCTAATAACATTTATTGAGTGCTTCACACTAAGAATTTAGATGCATTAACTGTGAATTCTTATCAGCCCTACGAGCTAGATGTTATTAATATTCCCACTTTGCAGATGATGAGATTGAGGATTAGAGAGGCGCAAAGTAAGCATTCTAAACTGAGCTGGCCTGATTCTGGAGCCCAAGCAGTCAGCCATTATGCTAGGCTCTTTTCCATGAAATCTCCCCCTTTGCTTTCCAGTTGAAGTTAATCACTCCTTTTTGTACCCCTCCTGTAACATTTTTTCCCCACTGATTTTCATCCCTGTCTGTTTTCCGCAGTAGGCTTTAAGCTTCTGAGTACAATGACATTTGTGTATCTCCACAGTTCTTCACCTCTGCTTATACCAACTGCTGGAAGCAGAGCTCGTTCTCATCTTTGTGTTGTCGTTATCTTTTGTGCTTACGCATGTTATTTTATAATTATTTGGTTTTGTCTGCATCCTCTATTAGACCACTCTACATTCAGAATTATCTTACCAAAGATTTATTTATTTATTTAATTGAACAAACACTTCTATAACATGTATTATGTGCTAGGTACGGTTCTAAGAGCTTTATGACCTTATAAATAGCCCTATAGAGTAGATATTATTTTATTCCTATTTAAACCATGAGGAAACTGAGGTACAGAGTGGTTACTAGTAAGATGCAGGGCCAGAATTTCAAATTGAACAACCTGGCTCCAGAGTCTATTTTTGAACCACTGTGTTATGCTAATTTTCCAATATACCATGTTCTCTTACTGCTTAAAACACTTCAAGGACTTTCCACTGCTCTTAGAATAACAATGAAACTCCTTAGTAGGGCCTGCAAAACTCTGTATGTCCTGGCTCCAGCTGCATCTCACATCAAGCTCCCTGGCTCGCTTCTAGCCAAACTTGTCTATTTCTTTGCCTCTGGAAGTCACACTCCCTCTCACTGTAGCTCATGCTGTTCCCTTGGCCTGGAATGCTGTTCCTTCCTCCACTCAAAATATCCTTCAGACTTTAGCTAAGAAAAACCTCTCTAGACTAGGTCAAATACCCTATTATACATTTTTAATTCTTAACACAATTATTATTTTATATTTTATTTATGTGAATATTTGACTAAAGTCAGTCTCTTCCTCTCAACTGTAAGCTCCATAATGGCAGGAACTATCTTATTTGCCCACATTTATATCTTCAGCACTTAGTGCAATATCTAACATAGGTAGGCAGTCAGTAAACATTCATTGAATGGATGAAGAAATAAATGGTGTTCCGAGTGCTATGAAATTATAGGAAGGCACAGTGGTATGCTGGTAAATGTTTATCAACAAAAGAATTTTTTTAAAGCCCTCATTTTTACCATTTGCTGCTTTCTGTGTAATCTGGTATAAATACTCCCACCATGGCCAATTTCAAGATGCCAGCATGACATCAGGCAATACTGGAGTTGGGAAGTGATGTGCCCAATTGGCTGGCTTTGAAAGCCTGTACCAGCTGGCTCTGACACACCATTGGAAGGGCATCAAAGTTAGTGGGGCAGAGAGTGGTGCATGAAGCTCAGGCAATGTCCCAGAGATCCAAGCTAAGATCTGAAGCATGAACAGAATAGACTTTGGGAGGTGGAGACGTGGGGGGCAATAATAGGCAAGGTGAGAGGAGGTGGGGGCTGGACAGGAAGAGGAAGAAAAGTTCAGTAGGGCTGAAGTGTACATTTGAAAAGAAGGGCCTTGTCAATCTCGATAAAAGGGTAAGACTTTATCCTTACGGAATATATATGAACTTGCTTAAGCAAACAAGTGGCACAATGAGGTTAGCATTTTGGAGAAGTTGCTCTGGCTGCCTTTGCTGAGTAGATTGGCAGCCACCAGGGGAAGAGATACTGGTGAACAGAACCAGGATAGAGAAGAAGAGAAAACGCAATCAACTGTGAAAGGGAGCCTGGTGGGCAAAAGGGCAGTCTGGCAGTGAGCAGGCCCAAGCTACAGCCCTAGTTTCACAAGGTGGAACCTCATTCCCCAGGAAAGGGAACCAGCACAATGCCCCTCCCTGGAGACCCAGGGACTAGACCTCAATTTCAAGAATAGACTTTAGAAGCAGGGAGACCAGGACTTGGGCTCTGGTTCATTCAGCCACTTACTAGCTGTGACTAGTCAATTAAACCTTAAGGTTTACAGGGGTTTTTTTTTGTCTGTTAACAAGATGGGGGGAGGGCTCAGTGGCTCATGCCTGTAATCCTAGCACATTGGAAAGCCAAGGCAAGAGGATTGCTTGAAGCTAGGAGTTTGAGACTAGCCTGAGCAACATAGCATTTCTACAAAAAATTTAAAAATTGTCCAGGCGTGGTGGCAGGTACCTATAGTCCTGGCTACATAGGAGGCTTAACTGGAGAATTGTTTGAGCCCTGGAGTTCAAGTTTACAGTGACCTGTGATGACTCCACTGCACTCCAACCTGAGCAACTGAACAAGACCCTGTCTCTAAAAAAATTTTTTAAAGGAGGGAGAGGTTTACAATAAAAATACCTCACATGGTAGTCCTGATGATTCTGGTGATAAGATGAGATGGTATATTTCAAAGTACCTAATATAGCATGTGGCACATAGTAAGTATCCAGTAAATATTTTAAAATTTTAATAGGAGAAAAAGAAATAGAACACAAGTTAAGTACCCCTTGGTTTACAAAAGTGTTCTTCAAGTTTGAATGTATGTTCCCCTGGGGAACTAGAAGGGGGACTCAATAGAGTGACCAATAATTTATCATCCAGGCTGAGATACTTAGAGAGTAACAGGGAGGCAATAGGCATAGAGTGGAGCATGTGGTCATCTTAGTGCCCAAGGACTTTCCAAGGGGCATGGAGAGTTTGAAGGAACCAATTTCAAGATCCAGAACCTCAAATGTCTTATTGCCTCCTTCCAAAGCTAGATTTGCCTCATAGGTACCTTTCACCATCACCTTTATTCCACTTTCCAAAGGAAAGAATTGCTTTCACATATCCCACACCTCTCTGAGGAACATTGCCTGGAGGCTGAAAGATATTCCAGAAGACAAGGGACATTTTGATAATTCCTTAAAGGCAAAGTTCCATAAATGTCCCTGACCCCCATCTACCTCAGGAAGATTCATTCCAATCTTACTTCTTGTGTTCAATAATTATTTACTAAATATGTAATTTGTGTTTTAATAATATAATGCTATCAATTATAATGATAATTCAATTCAGAGAAAAAATTTAACACTCAGGACCTATGGTCACAGGAAAATTTTAAAAATTAAATTTTAACATGTATTCTGTATTGTGGAGAAGTATAATAGGGCAATTAACAAAATATTCTGAAGCGTGAAAACCAGGAGGATAAACCCCAGAGTGAGGGGGTATTGAGATAGAAAAGCAATTTCATGGAAGAAAAGAAAGAGTGTAAAATTTCTGACTATTAAGAAGAGTTTTTCAAGTATTTTTTTAAGTGAATCATGCTAAGTATCCAGCCATTGTGGAATTTAAATTCTGTTAGATACATTACAAAGAGTGATAAAATAGCTTTATTTTGAAATGTCAATATTTATAAAATGCTGAAAATTTTATTCTTTGCAACTATTAAAATTATAGGTAAAAGTTTACAATATTCTTTGTAAATAATAAAGTTATAGAACAAAGTTTACCATAATGTGCTACAGAGTATATTATCCAAAACATTTGAAGACCAGGAGTTTACAGTACACAACTTAGAAGTTAAAGTCTGGCTCGCCCATTTATTAGCTGTGTAGCCATGGACCACTTTACCTCCCTGAGCATTCATTTTCTTATTTATAAAATGGGAAATAGCAAAGTCTATTTCAAGAATTAGATTAAATAAACCTTATAAAAATTCCTAATAAGCTTGGCAACAAATGTTAATAACAGCTAACATTTCTTGGCCATTTACTATATGCTAAGCACTGAACTAATCCAATCTAATTATCACATGACCCTGTGAGGATAGATTTCCTCCCTCCATGAATCATAAATGAAGAAACTGAAGCACAGAGCCATGTCTTTTGGCTTGTTAAGTATAATACTTTACAAAACAGTTCATTAATGGTAAAGCCATCATTCAAAATCAAGTACTTTGACTCTTGAACCTTCCCTGGAAACCACTAATTATACCATGCTTTTCTTCCCAAAAGGCCCCTCCTACATATCTCAGGAACCTGAGTTTTTATCAGAATCTAGGAGTAATTTTCTATTTTTAAGTGGCAACTTTTACTGCTTTGGGTCCCTTCTTAGTATTTCTTCTTATTGCTAAATTTCCAACCCTTTCATGTCACCACACACAGAGAAAATGATATTTGTAAGGAACTATGAGGTAACGGTTGCAGCATCTCATTGTAGGAGGTAATCAGCTCTCCAAGCCTGGCTTGACCATCCTGCGGTTTCAGTAGAATCCATGACCCACACACCTGTAATTCATTCCCCAGCACCCAGTGGGCCCAGGCACATAGGTTGGGAAGCTCTGGTATAGACGTGAATGAAGAGAGGAATATAGGCTCTTTTTCCTTTTTCATGGCTCAGCACCCACAGCACTGATAGGTCTTTATTTTGCCAGTTATCCTGATTAGCTTGGTGTTCTTGGAAAGTATTTATTTGTCCAAGTTGACATTAGCAGAATATTGCAATTAGGGAAGGTATTGTAGTCAAATGCTATCTCTCAGCTAACATAAGTGAGTGTTACTTTCAAAGGATGCAATATAAAGCATTGCTTTTTATCTTTCATTATTCCCTCTTAACTACTCTCCCAGGTATGTGAGAAAAGAGGTGTACCAGAATGTGAATGGCTGAACTTAACACTGAGATGCTTACCTTGTCTAAGTGTGAATCCAATGGGGAAAACACATACACACACACGTCATAGTACTAAAAGCATTTCAGGATCAATGCGTTTTGAACATATTTCTCTATTTTTATGCAATTGTTTTTCATTAAGATCGTATTAAGTAGTATAAAGATTCTGATAGTATGGATGTTCAATATAGTCACATGTCACTTAACAACAGGGATATGTTCTGGGAATTGTGTCCTTAGATGATTTCATCATTGTGAACATATTAGGGTGTACTTACTCAAACCTAGATGGCATAGCCTGCTACACACCTAAGGTGTATGATAAACAGCCTACTGCTCCTACACAGTAACCTATACAACATGTTTCTGTGCTGAATGCTGTAGGTAATTGTAACACAATGGTATTTGTGTATTTAAACATATCAAAACTTAGAAAAGGTACAGTAAAAATATGGTAGAAAAGATTTTAAAAAATGGCACACCTGTCTATACACTTACCATAAATGGAGCTTGCAGGACTGAAAATTGCTCTGGGTGAGTCAGTGAGTGAGTGGTGAGTAAATGCAAAGGCCGAGAACATTACTGTACACTACTGTAGACTTAATAAACACTGTACACTTAGGCTACACTGAATTTAAAAAAATGTACTTTCTTCAATAATAAATTTACCATATCTTACTATAATTTTTACATTTATAAACTTTTTAATTTTTTATTAACTTTTTGGCTCTTATAACACTTAGCTTAAGACACAAATGCGTTGTACAGCTGTACAAAAATATTTTCTTTTGTTAGATACTTATTCTATATGCTTTTTTCTATTTTTAAATTTTAAATTTTTATTTTTACTTTTTAAACTTTTTTGTTAAAAACTGAGACACATTGTGGTTTTGATTTGCATTTCTCTGATGATTAGAGATGATGAACATTTTTTTATATTTACTTCTTAAATTTGTGGTAGCCAAAGGTAATTAGCTTTTAATCTTGGCACGTATGTGCTGGAAATGTATACTTTATTTAAGCAGATTCTAAGTGGGATGGGAGCTGATACCACAGGTCACTCAGGGTTAGGGTGAAGTGGTGGTGGCCACCCTTCCCTGCTCAACTTGATTGCTATGTAGGGCAATGATTCTTGACCTCTTTGGGTTTATAGATTCTACTGATGTGTGTTTCTAGGGATAGGAGGAATCTGGGAAGGGTTTGTCAGTGCTCTCTGTCATCCTCTTGTTTCTGATGACAGTATCTGGGAAATATGGGGAGACGTGGAGATGCCTTATAATCTTTTAGATCCAACTTCAAAATCTACTGGTTAGAGATTGTTCAGCAAGTAAATAAGTATACTAGTTGAGATGGAGAAAATTGTAGGTAACTTGCCTTGAGAATTACAGAGCTATAGTACATTGAAGGAAATTTTAAATTTTATTTTTTAAAACGTTTTATTTATAATTCAAATGATTTTTTGTTTTATTTAAAGAAACATAAAATTATATGTTCAAATAATTATTTCTTGAAATTTTCTGCCTTTATTTAATATCTGGGTTATATGGGATAATAGTTAACACATTTAAAGAGTAGTACAAATAAAAAGTGAAATTCTACTTCTCTTTATATATTGTTTAATGAACATACATATTTTGTAAAAAACAAGCTTATAATGGACTTACTATGTTTTGTATACTAAGTATAAATTTTCAGTGCATTTAAAATTTTTTGATAATAATTGTGTGACAGCATAACACTATATAACTTACTGAACTGTTTCCCTATTAGGCATGTATTAGGTCATTAAATATGAAATGTCTGATTTTGCATTAAAAGTTTAGTTTATTATATCTCAAACAAGAAGCAATACAGTTAATCAAAATATGCCCTTAAACTATCAACACAGTATTGCCATCTTAATAGTAGCTTGTTTATGTCAGCAGTGAAGAAGCCTGGAGAGTGAGTAGTGATGAAATCTTGAAAGATGTTTTCCACAGCTTGTTGAGAATTGAATATTTTTCCTTGTAAGAAGTGGTCCAAACCTGGAAGAAGTGGTAGTCAGTTTGGTGCAAAGGCTGGTGAATGTGGTGGAGGACAGAGAATTTCCAAGTCCAGCCTCTGTAGTTTGAGCAGCATTGTTTGTGCGACCTGTGGTTGAGCATTGTCTTGCAAGAGGGTTAGCTTATTTTTATTGGCCAATCTTGGCTGCTTAATCGCAAGCATCCTCATTATTTCATGCAATTGGTTGCAGTATACATCTGCAACCGATGGACTAGGTAATCAGTTGACCAGGTTTCATGAAGCTATAGTGGATAATACCAACACTGGACCACCAAACAGATACCATTAGCTTTTTTGGTGAATATTTGGTTTTGGACTCTTTCGGCACTTCATCTTTACCCAACCATTGTGCCGACCTCTTAATTGTAAAAAAGAATCCATTTTTCATCATATGTAACAATATGGTGTAGAAATGGTTCGCCTTTGTGTCATGACAGCAAAGAATAGATTGCACCTCCAACCGCCTGAAAGCAATGCCAACCTGTAAAAAGTGTGCTGTTGTAATTGTATTTTCATATATTGGCAAGTATTTCCTTGGGACGGATTTTTGGAGATGGATCATTGAATCATTGTTTAAATTTTGTTTAAATTTTTCTTTTAATTCTAACAGAATTTCTAATGTTGGCTTCTGGTCTTTTTTGAACACTAATGCTCACACTTATTTTGGTAGAGATGAAAGATATTTCATTGGATGAAGAAAGATATTTACCACATAGAATATTGTAAGTAAAAACTCTCAAGAAAGTGTTCTATATAGCTGAATTTCAGGTAGATGGTGTAGATGCATGGATGGTTAATTTCACAAAGTAATAGCTAATAGTCACTTTTTCATTTTTATTAAAAGTTAAATGGAAATCATTTCTGAAAGATTTGGCACTGTTTTGGCAAGAGGTTACACTATTTTAAATTGCTTTCTAGGGATAAATGTAATGATTAAAGCTAGTGTTTTGATTATAAAAATAATTCAAGTGGTTAAAATGTAAATAATTCAGAATGTCTCTGTCTTCTGCACAGATGCCTACTCCCCTTCCACAGCAACTTGTAGAAAAACTAGTCAGCTCTGTATTCAGGGGCTGATTTCCCAATTTGTGATTATCTGTGTACTTTCATTTGCCTTGTATTTGATTATTTTACTGCTAAGTTGTACCTGTGCAAATAAGGACATGTAAAGGGAAAGGGAGGAAAATGTGATCATGTCTAGTAATGATAGGTTCATTGAAAAAGTTTCAAGTAGGGAATCATGAAAACATAATATATATACATACAACTTAAACATTTTGTTTACCAAGCTTTTGATGTTGGCCAAGGCCTCCTGGCATTCTGTATCTTGGGCTTTCTTATAGATACCTCACCTCTAATGTTTTATTTTAAATTTTTCAGTGCACTTAAAATATAACTTTAAATCCTTAAATGTGGTACAACACTGTTTCTTCAAAATCTGCTCTCTGGTTTTCTGTGATCAAATTATACTGGCTTTTCAATTTCTGAATCTTGCCTTATGGCTTTTCCACATGCTGTTCCCATAACCTGGAATGATCCTTTCTTCAAATCTTTGGCTGGCTCAGATCTTTTGAGGTCTTGTCTCAAATGTTCTGTTCTTAGAAAGGCTTCCTTAACATTAGGTAATATTCCAGTATAAAGTAGGACAATCCCAGTCTTCCGCCAAGCCCACTAATGTCACCCTTTTCTTTTCCTTCATTCTACTTGCCACATTTTGGCAAGTGTATATTTGTGGGTTTATTGATTGAATGTCTGCTTTTTTGATAAGACTGAAAGCTCCATGAAGACAAGGGCCATATATGTTGAATTTACCATAGTATAATAGCCTGTTTAGAGCAGTGTCTCATATGTAGTATGAAGCTTAGATATTTGCAGACTTAAATGTTTACTTGTATATAATGTATCAGGCAATGTGGGGAGTGTTAATTGATAAATGCTACTTAGTCACCTTATTGGTAGCCTGTAGTACATCTTAAAATGGGAATGTGTACATCCAAGCATGCATTTAATAAAATATGGGGCATTTAAAAATTTTTCAGATGCTAATATTGAAGAAAACTTGCAAATTTTATGCTAATATAAATAGAAACTTTTCTAAAACTTGGGGGAAAATGTTGCTTATTCTTTAAAGAAGAGTCATCCATTTTTCATTGACACTGTCTTGAGAATTCTGATCATCTTGTGGGAAATTCTGAAAAGCTAGGAAGGTTATAGGCAGTATTATTAATAATTGTAGAATTTTTTCCCCAAAGTAATTAGAGTTTTCCTTGTGACTCTATATAATGTAATGATACTTGCTCTCTGGAGGACCAAGCAGGCTTAAAGTATATAACTAGAAATAGAGCATAAGTAATTAAAGCTAAACTAATATTAATATAATTCTGATTTGTCATGTCTTAAGATCTCTTGCCTTTAATAAGGTGTGCTGGGATAAACAGAATAGAAGGCATCATTTATAAAGATTTTCCTGTTTAATTACACTTTTGTTTTTGCATGATCAGAAATTCTGTGATTTTTTTTTATGCTTTATGTAAAGAGCTGTGTGCAGTAAGTTGATTAGTGTTTGTCTTTATATTAAGTCTATGGAATGTGATTTTTTGACTGTGAATGAGGAAATTAGCCTTTCAAATACCATTAGCTGTAAAGTGGTTTGGATTTGGTATTTGTATGGGTTGTCTAATGTAATTCAAGTCTTCTAAAATTCTCTGTGCTGAAATGATCTTACTAGAGAGAAATTATTGGTATTTGAAATGTATAAGTTTAACCTATTCATTCATCAAGTGTCAAATGGTGTATTGTGTTCCTTATACTTTCTAGGGAGCTGGGACTACAAAGATGAATAAAGCATGGTTGCTATCTTAGAGGAAATAATTGCAATTGATGAAATACATATAAATAATTACGTGATATGATAATGTTAGAGTAGGAATATAAATTATGTAAAGTGTTGTATAAGCACTATAGAGGGAGTGATTGGCTCTTTTTGGGAGAGTTAGAGAAAGTTTCCAGATTTGTTAATCCAGACATATCTAATTGTTGGGGTTTTTAGCCCCTTCCCCTAAAAAATACTTTATTGGCCAGAAACAGTGCCTGTAATCCTGGCACTTTCAGAGGTTGAGGTGGGAGGATGGCTTGAGTTCGAGGCCAGCCTGAGCAAGAGCGAGACCACATCTCTATAAAAAAATGGAAAAATTAGCTGGGCATGGTGGTGCATGCCTGTAGTCCCAGCTACTTGGGAGGCTGGAGACAGGTGAGCACAGGAGTTTGAAGTTGCCGTAAGTAAGTATGATGATGCCACTGCACTGTAGCCTGGGCGACAGTGCAAGACTCTGTCTCAAAAAAAAATACCTAAGTTTATTGCTAAAAAATGCTAATGATCATCTGAGCTTTCAGCAAGTCTTAAATCTTTTTGTGGGTGGAAGGTCTTGCCTAGATGTTGATGGCTGCTAATTGATCAGGGTGGTGGTTCCTGAGAGTTAGGGTGGCTGTGGCAATGCACTAAAATAAGACAACAGTGAAGTTTGCCAAATTGATTGACTCTTCTTTCACTAAGTATTTCTCTGTAGCATGTGATGCTGTTTGATATCATTTACCCACAGTAGAACTTCTTTCAGTAGAAGTTTCAAGTCATTCCTGTCAAATCCTGCCATTGCTTTATCAACTAAGTTTATGTAATATTTTAAGTCTTTGTTGTCATTTCAATAGTGTTCACAGCATTTTCACCAGGAGTAGATTTCATCACAAGAAACCACTTTCTTTGTTTATCCATAAGAAACAACTCCTCATCTGTTTAAGATTCATCATGAGATTGCAGCAATCCAATCACATCTTCAGGCTCCGCTTCTAACTCTCATTGTCTCGCTATTTCCACCACATCTAGAGTGGCTTTCTTCACTGAACTCTTGAACCCCACAAAGTCATCCATGAGGGTTGGAATCAATTTCTTTCAAATTCCCATTTATGTTGATATTTTGACCTCCACCCGTGAATCATGAATGTTCTTAATGGAATTTAGAATGGTGAATGCTTTCCAGAAGGTTTTCAGTTGACTTTGCCCATATCCATAGAGGAATCACGACCTATGACAGCTATAGCTTATAAAATATATTTCTTAAATAAGACTTGAAAATTGAAATTGCTTATTGATCCATGGGCTACAGTATAGATAATGTTGGCAGGCATGAAAACAACATTCATCTCCTTGTACATGTCCATCAGAGATCTTGGGTGACTAGGTGCACTGTCAATAAACAGCAATACTTTGAAAGGAATCATTTTCCCTCAGCAACATGTCTCAACAGTGGGCTTAAAACATTCAGTAAATCCTGCTGTAAACAAATGTGCTGTCATCCAGTCTTTGTTGTTGCATTTATAGAGCACAAGTGATGTAGATTTAGCATAATTGTTAAAGGCCATAGGATTTTCAGAATGGCAAATGAGCATTGGCTTCAACTTAAAGTTATCAGCTGCATTAGCCCCTATCAACAGAGGCTGCGTGTCCTTTGAAGCCAGTTACTGACCTCTCTCTAGCTATCTATGAAAGTCCTGGGTGACATCTTCCAATATAAGGCTGTTTCATGTACATTGAAAATCTGTTTTTTAATGATATCACCTTCATCAATTATCTTAGCTAGATTTTCTGGATAATTTGCTACACTTCTATATCAGCACTGACTGCTTTACTCTGCACTTACATGTTATGGAGATGACTTCTCTCTTTAAACTTTGCTCATGATTTAATCATTTGTTCACTAGAAAACTCATGTTGAAAGTTAATTCCCAGTGTGACTGTATTAAGAGTTGTGGTCTTTAAGAGATGATTGGGTCATGTATTAATTCATTCATGGATTAGTGATTTAATGGATTCATGGGCTATCAGAGAGTGGGACTGGTAAGAAGAGAAGGAGAGACCAGAGCTAGTACGCTCAGCTGTCTTGCCATGTGATTCCCTGCTCTGCCTTGGGATACTGCAGAGAGTTTCCACCTGTAAGAAGGCTCTCACCAAATGCTGCTTATCGACCTTGGATTTCTCAGCCTCCATAATTGTGAGAAATAAATTATTTTTCTTTATAAATTACCTAGTTTCAGCTATTCTATTATAAGCACCAGAAAATAGACTAAGACAAACCTCATGAAGCAAACACTGCGAGCCTCAAACTTTTCTTCTACAGCTTTCTCACCTTTCTGATCCTTCATAGAATTAAAGAGAGTTAGGGCCTTGCTCTGGATTAGACTTGGTGTTAAGAGAACATTGTGGCTGGTTTGATCTTCTATCTAGACCACTAAAATTTTCTCCATGTCCGCAGTAAGACTGTGTAGCTTTCTCATCGTTTGTGTGTTCACTAGAGTAGCACCTTTCATTTTCTTGAAGAACTTTTCCTTTGCATTTACAACTTGGCTAACTGGCACAGGAGGCCTAGATTTTGGCCTATCTCAGCTTTTGACAGCCTTTCTTACTAAGCTTAATTTTTCTAGCTGTTGATTTAAAGAGGCATATGATTCTTCTTTTCATTTTGAACACTTAGAGGCCATTGCAGGATTATTAACTGGCGTAATTTCAATATTGTCTGTTTTAGGAATAGGGAGGCTCAAAGAGAGGGAGAGAGCTGTCAGTGGAGCACACGCATTTATCAGTGAAATTTGCCATCTTATATGGGCATGGTTTGTGGCGCCCCCAAACAATTACAATAGTAACATCAATGCACTAATCACACATCACCATAGCAGGTATATTAATAATGAAAAAGTTGAAATATTGTAGGAATTACCTAAATGTGACACAAAGACCCAAGGTGAGCACATGGTATTGGAAAAGTAGCACCGATAGACTTCATTGTCACAAGGTTGCCACAAACCTTCAACTTAAAAAAATCTGCAAAGTATAATAAAGTGAAATGCAATAAAATGAAGTATGGATGTACCTTAGTATAACTTGAAAATTTCTCAAGTTCTGTGTTTTGTCTTAAAAATTCATGTGAATTTTGTATTTCATTGTATACTGTTTATATAAATATAGAAACTTTTTAATTGCTACCAGAAAAAGAAAAACAAAAAACATGTCCTGCTTGTTTATTAATTTTGGAAAACTGGGATGAGCTGACACGACATACCAGGTTTGGCATCCACCTTCTTTTTCTTAGTATATCTTCAGTAGGTTTCAGTTTATGCCTGGGGATATATGTCACCAATTTGAGAAAACACAGATTAGTCAGTCGGATAATAGAACATTGCATTCTTTTCTCCTCTCTTATCGGTAGTGTAGCCTTGGGGAAAATTACTTGAGTCTGCTGCCCTTATAAATGGAGCTAATAATGTGTACCCATACTTCTGTTAGAAGATGGTATAGTAGCTGCTCATTAAGTATTGATTGCCTGCTTCCTTCTTCCCTCCCACATTCCTGTTGCTTACTTTCTTCTTGGCTTTAATCCTGGTCTTACAACTGCTTGATATGACATGATCAGCTTGCTTACTGCCCTGCTGGTTTTTATTGGCGGGTGAGCAGAGAATAATGCTGGAAGATGCTTGGGGCATAACCAGAGAAGTTACTGGAACAACAGAGACCTGCTGAGACAGGAGCAATCAGTACATAGGGAAATAATCAGAATTTGCTTCTCAGAATAAGAAAATCTATGGGAAGGCTCCTACATTAATAAAGGGAAAGATGGACCAGGCTATACAAATTGGGATTAGAATGTAGGACTGAGTACACTAATAGATTCTACTTTCTGTATAGCAACAAAAGCAGGTGGTATAGACTTAGTTTTTTCAAAGTGGTTAGAGTAGACCAAATGGTGTGAAGATTTCATAGATTGAAGTAAGTACATGTTCAAGGTTAGATTATCTCTGATATTTTATATTTAAACATGGAAAATTTATGTTACTGCTTTATTTTGTAATTGATAATACTCATCCTCCCCATGGTTTTATGTTGTTAGTGTTTCATTAACTACACCTGTTTGATTTCAAACCCTGTATATTTCTTTAACTGTACTGCACATGTCATGTCAGGTGGAGGTTAAAGAGAGTCTAAGTCACTTCTGTACTTCTCCAAGTTATTAACTAAGAAGAGAAACAAGAAGCCAAATGTGAATCAAAATAAAGTATTGAGTTTTATTACTGGTGAAGTTGGATTGGAAAATGTGGTTAGTGTTCTAGTATTGTGCTCCTCCTAGTAAGAAGTGAAAGCCCCCACATAAAAATGGAGAACAGAGAAATAGTTTTTTCTTTTAAGTGCAATGAGTCATGACACCTGTCATTGCCACAGTCCCTTCCTATGGACACTTTGGACAGGAAACTAGGCAGACATGTTTTAAACCATTTCACTGAATCCCTCCCCTGATCACCATTAGGGTTGATATGGGCATCTGACCAGTGGGCAGTCATCATTATAGGAGACAGACCACCAGAAAGTGAGATTGATTTGGTTGTTTCACATCAGGACTCCATATTTAATTAGCTATATTAATTAGAACAAATTATTTAATCTTTTGATTATGTTCCTTCATTTGTAAGGTGAGAATACAATTAGTTCAGTGATTATTGTGAACTTAAACAAAAAGATAACTAAAATGCCCAGTACTGTTTGGCATTTGGTCAATTGTAGTAATAAAATAACTGTTACTTGTGGGTAGTAACTTATTTTCAGTGAATTAGACCTTGAATGTTTAACTCTTTAAAAATTACAACTGCCACATTAAACACATAGTATATGATAGTTGTTACATCCCCAAATTGTGCTGTTAAAAATAGAAAACGTGTTTCCTCAAACAAATATTGCTTCGTTGACCTACTCATTTTCATGAGAACAAAAGGCTACAATGACCTTTATGCTGATGTGCTCTTACTTAACAGACTTGACCATGTATATGAACATTACACAGAATGTCAGGAATAGGTTTTGATTTTCCTGTCAGAATGCAATCTCAAAAATGTTCTCCATATATTTTGGGGGAAGGTGTATGGCTCAACAGGACTAGTGAACACCTGTTTCTCTTAGGTATCTTAAGTGTCATTTGACATAGGAGCTTTTAAAATTGTATATATTTCAGGTGTACAACGTGATGTTTTGATATACATGATTACCTAGAATGAGTTAGGAGCTTTAATTTTAACTTGAGCCAGTATATTGCTACTGTGAGGGAAAAAAAAGCATTATTATCAGGGCAAAACATACAAAAAGTGCTTACCTGACTTAAACTCTATATGGGATACCTTGCACATATTTATTGTCTAGTAAATATTTGTTGACTGGCCTTTTGCTGTACATTCATTTACTCAAATGCATTAATGGAAATCCTAAGGTACTTTAAGATTTGAATACATGTAACAGGGTATTCCCTTTATGGTGTATATATTTAGTCGCCTTCAGTCTGTTTGATACTAGAAGTTGTAACAGGGCTATGATTTCTGGTACTAGATTGTTCTTTGGGGAAAGGATTCTGGAACTTTTCTTGAACCAGTTATTTACCGATTCGATTTTAAAAATGTATACGAAGAAAGCCATGCAAATATATGGCTTTGCTGAGTTTCCTAAGTTGTCTGCATCAAATTTACTTTCATTATTCTCTTGATAGAACAAATTGAAATATGTTTTTGACTTATAGAAGATTGATGTATTTTGATAAGATTATGACAAGTTGTGAAAGTCCTCATCCTTTTAATATTTTCTAAACTTTTATCTTCACTGATTTACTATAAACATCAGATGTTATTAATTAACATTAAAGTTGTATGCCAGGGCTATTATGAAAGTCTGATATTATTTAGCATATTATGCACAAATTACTTAAATGACATATGTAAATAAATTTAAAGGTGCTAGGAGGGGCTTTAGTAGGAGGAAAGTTATTTGCTGATATTTAAAAAAAGTGAAGTTCAGGTGTAAAGTTAACTACTCTGGTTTCTGTGTCGATTATCTTGGAAACAATTTCCCATTAGTAAAATTTAATTTAAAGGTGGTAATTTTGATATAAAATACTTGAGTTTTTATCTGAATTCCTTTTTTCAGAAGGAAAAAAAAATTCTATAGTTATCAATAAAAATTCTCCTGAAATTCTCTAAGAAATTCTCCAGTTGTCTTTCTAACACATAGCTAAATGCTATTTTTTATCCTTTTTTCCTAAGGCACAAAAATGAGGCATCAATCCTCTTCTGCTTCTGAACATGAAGGCAGATGATAGCCTTGTTTGACTTCAGCTGAGAATGTGTGTCAGGTGATTGTAGTATTTTGCCACTCTGCATGTCCCCAAATGACTTGAAGAGTGCAGCAAATACTGATTTTTGAGGTTGCAAATAAGTTTTAGTGAGCAGGAAACTTACAAATGTGGAACCTGTAAATAATAAGGATCAAATATTTTTAACACATTGACTGCCACACTAGAGAAAAACAATTTTTCCTTGGGACCACAATGTTTTATCATGAAAATGAAATAAAAACTTTGAAAACAAAATGATCCTTTCTAATTTAATGAAAAATTTGCTATTTTTTATTGTTTTCTGTGTATGAGTTATATGCAATTTGAAAAATAGTTCACGTGGCTCAAGGTAAAGAGAGGTGTGAGTTACATATGCTTCATGAGGTCCTGGGCTCAAAACTAGAGTGAGTTAAGTATTACTATGACACACATGGCAGTTAATGTATTAATTGTGAAGGTGAGAAATTTAGTGCATGCAAATATGTATCTATTTTTTTTTTCTCTTTAGGATTTTTGTTGATATTCTATTGTTTGGCCCAAGTTGTTATTTTCTAGTTTCTAAAATCAGGTTTTTAAGGAAGTTTTTACATTGAATCACCACTGTGATTTCAACTTAGTAATGTGTAATTGATTTTATTGTTCACTCTTAGTTCCTTATAGAATTAACTTCCCTGTGCCTGAGTATTTGTTTTTAAATTTTGGCTCTTCTCATGGTAACCTGGGATGTATATTTGGGTAATTATTTTCAGGAAAAGTGTATCATATGAGTGATCTATTAATAATTTCTGAGTTCTTGTCCAGTTGAAAAGGACATGGTCATGTACATGTATAGATATGGGGTTCTCAGGTTTTGATCTTTTTGTTTCTCCCTGGGAAAATTAAAAGATTGATCTATTATAATCTGGTTTTTAGTTTTTCAGATGAATGGGTTAAGTTTGAGATTAACTTGATTCTCCTTGGCCCTTCCCACCCACCTTCCCTCTTTTCCTCTTTGTGAATAATTAAATAATTCTCTTTTATTCGTTATTTTACTATAGGACTTAAAAAATATATTTTTACTAGGCTATATCTAGATGTTGGCATGTTTTAATTAATTTTTCCTTTTTGATTGAAAATCTATACATGTTCAGATTCAGATTTTCCTTCGGTTTAGAAACATTTCCTTCTAATATCTTTTTGAGAGACATAGTATAGTGGTTAAGACCACAAACTGAGGAGCCAGATTGCTTGATTTCCAATTCCTGCTATGATACTAATGACTTTGGGCAAGATTCTTAACTTTTCTGTGCCTCAATTCATTCATCTGTGAAATGGGGATAATAATAGACTTACTTGAAAGTAGAATTAAAAGCGTTTATATGTAAAGTGCTAAGAATAGTATTAATATTTGGAATATTAGAAGAATTCTTTACCATAATAGCCTTCTGTATTATTGTTCTCACTTCCATTCTTCTTATGGCATTATTGTTTATTTAGATTACCCCTTTTGGATCTGATCATATTTCTCTTCCCTTAGCATTTATATTTCTTAATGCTTTTATTCTTTCTGGGAAAATTTTTTGAGTTTTTAAATCTTCTCTCTTAATTTGATCTACTGACGTATCTAATCTGCTGGCCAGAACTGCTGTGATTTTCATTTGGCAATCAAGTTATTTTGTCTCTGTAATTTCTTCTAATCTTAAATTGTTTTCTCTTCATAACTTCCTGCTTGTTTCATGTTTGTAATCCTCTCTTGAATTCTCCTGAAAACATCAATTAGAAAATTTATAAACTTGGTTTCCTGTGTTTTATAGTAAATCTATTTTGGAAAAAAATTTACATTCTTTGTTCAGGCTAGTGTCTGTAATTTGAATTATGGTATTTTTTTGGGTGTGAAATTTTTTCCCGCTCATTTTTATAGTGGAAGATCTCTCTCTGCTTGTCCAATTTTGGTTTTAGTATGAAGTAGGATTTGAGATGTATTGTAACAAAGGTGTTTGTGATTCTCTTTTTTGGAGACAGAGTCTCGCTCTGTCACCCCAGCTGGAGTGAAGTGGCGTCATCATAGCTCACTGCAACCTCAAACACCTGGGCTCATGCGATACTCCACCTCAGCCTCCCAAGTAGCTGGGACTACAGGTGCGTACCACCATACCTGGCTAATTTCTCTCTCTTTCTCCTTTTTTTTTTTTTTTTTGTAGAGTTAGGGTCTCCCTTTTGCTCAGTCTGGTCTTGAACTCCTGAGCTCAAGTGAACCTTCTGCGTCTGCCTCTCAGAGTGTTAGGATGATAGGCGTGAGCCACCACACACAGGCCAGACCAAATCTTTGATTTAGCACATTAACTGCCCTGTTGTATTTAACTCATGCTAGTTTTGAGCCCACGGCCTCATGAAACATATGTAACTCTTGTCTCTTAACCTTGGGAGGTGAACTAATTTTCAAGTTGCACATAACTCATGCATAGAAAACAATAAAACATAACAAATTTTTCATTAAATTGGAAAGGATCATTTTGTTTTCAAAGTTTTTATTCTATTTTCTTAATAAAATACTGTGGCCTCAAGGAAAAAGTTTTTTTCCTAGTATGGCAGTCAATGTGTTAAGTGAAGGGAAGTGGTATTTCTTGAAGCCCAGCAATGACTGATCCAGGATTCATAATATTCTAGAAAAGAACAATAAATGATAATCACTAATATTTATTCATCTTTTTTTTAATGTGCCAGGCACTGTGCCAAATGCTTTACATGCATTATATTCTTTAATCTTTTCTAACAACTCTAAGGTAGATATTATCCCTACTGTTTTAAATGTATTGAAGTTGAAATTTAGAGATTTACTCACTTAAGTCATGGTGTAGCCATGATTAAACCCAGGGGTGTGTGTGTGTGATTCCAGTGGTTGAGGGCCTAATAGTTAGGCTTTAATTGTCTCTCATCAATATACCAAAGGGCTTGAACTCTTACAGGTAGGTGTAGGTTTAGTTTTAAACTGATACATGGCCCTGTGTCACCCATAATGGTCCGTGGAAGATGTGTTTAGATGCCTCTTGTTGAAAGAATTCTGCAAGTTTCCCCTTAATATATTTTGAAAAACCACATAATTTGTTTCCTTTTTTTAAGTTTGTTCATTCAGAAATAACCCTTCTTATTGTCATACTACTTGATTACCCATTTATTAAACATAACAGAATCCTGCTATTTCTTGCTTTTTGAAACTCAATTGTGGTCTGTGTTATAGTACATAGATATTCTTGGAGTTCTGAGCATGTGACTGACACCTTTTCCTGGAGACAAAAGAGCCCCATTTTATATGACTGTGTTTTCAGAGTCTGTGGTCCCTATCACAGAAGATATACCCAATGATTATTAGTTGAATGAATGTTATATAAATTAAACTAGATGATGAGATTCCATTGCATTCCTCAGGATGGGCATATTTAAAGTGGTTGAGTATGTTTATTACAATCAGCTGAAAACCTTTTTCTGACATGCAGATGCTTATTATGACTTAGAACCACTGATCTAAGATGTTGAGTGTATTTGGAGGCTCTAAAATGATTGAATAGTTTTTGGTAAATAATTGCTACTTTTCTTGATTTTTAGATGTTCATGTTGTAATGATCAAAATGTTCAAATCCATAGTGTATATGGTTTAGATATTGTTTATAACATACAGACAAAGGCCATTTAAGAGTTTAATGATGGCCGGGCGTGGTGGCTCACGCCTGTAATCCTAGCACTCTGGGAGGCCGAGGCAGTACGATCGTTTGAGCTCAGGAGTTCGAGACCAGCCTGAGCAAGAACAAGACCCTGTCTCTACTAAAAATAGAAAGAAATTAGCTAGATAACTAAAAATATATAGAAAAAATTAGCCGGGCATGATGGTGCATGGCTATAGTCCCAGCTACTTGGGAGGCTGAGGCAAGTAGGATTGCTTGAGCCCAGGAGTTTGAGGTTGCTGTGAGCTAGGCTGACACCATGGTACTCTAGCCCGGGCAACAGAGCAAGACTCTGTCTCAGAAAAAAAAAAAAAGAGTTTGATGAGGTAATAAGCACAGTATTATCTAGTTCATTATGGAGGTATTTTCTGTACTAAACCAGTCCCACAGTGACTTTGTATATTGTGATATTAACTTTGGCTTTTACAGTGGGAAAGACATACAATAAATAATCCCTACATTCAAGGCCTTGACTTAATGAGAACAAATTTAGAGCAGGTGAATTTTTAAACTCTTTGGAATATGGGATAGTATTTTGATTTATTTGATTTAAGATGATTGATGAGGTTACATGAAAATAAGTCTTTCTAAAATGAAAATATCTGTAGTAATCAAAAAGGAAATGAAATATTTTGATCAACAGGGTGCATTGTACTATACTGGGGAATTAATGATATAAGTGTAATATTTTAAAGTTCATATTAGCAAGGAAAGTAAAAAAAATGCCTTTCAATATAAACACTTAACATTATGGGACATAAAATTATGGGATATATTAGGCCTGAATTTTAAGTATTTTACCTACTTTTCTAATAAGGTCTTGAGTCATATATCTTTTTTTTGAATTAAATTTTAATAGATTTAAGGGATACAATTTGAATTCTATTACATGTATATATAGTATAGTGGTAAGAGTCTGTGCTTTTGGTGTACCCTTCACCTGCGTAGAGTACATTGTACCCTGTAGGTGGTTTTTCATCCCTCACCCACTCCCACCCTTCCCCCTTTTGAGTCTTCAGTGTTTATTATACCATTCTGTATACTGTTGTGTAGCCATGTTTTAGCTTTAACTTATAAGTGAGAACATGCAACTTATATTTTTTCTGTTCCTGAGTTACTTAGGACAGTGACCTCTAGTTCCATCCAAATTTCTGCAAAAGACATTATTTCGTTCTTTCTAATCACTGAGTAGTACTCCATAGCGCGCGCGCGCGTGTGTGTATATCACATTTTCTTAATCTACTGATCAGTTGGTAGGCACTTTGGTTGATTCCATATCTACAATGGTGAATTGTACTGCTGTAAATATACAAGTATAAGTATCTTTTTGATATAATGATTTATTTTCTTCTGGGTAGATTCCCAGTAGTGGGATTGCAGGATCAAATGGTAGATCCACTTTTAGTTCTTTGAGAAGTCTCCATACTGATCTCCATAGAGGTTGTATTAACTACATTTCCACCAACAGTGTATAAGTATTCCCTTTTTATTGCATCTCTGCTAACATCTATTATTTTTGGGCTTTTTAATAATGTCCATTCTAATTGGAGTAAGATGGTATATCATTGTGGTTTAAATTTGCGTTTCCCTGATGATTAGCTACATTGAGCATTTTTTCATATGTTTGTTGGCCATTTGTATATATTCTTTTGAAAATGCCTGTTCATGTCATCTGCCCACTATTTAAGGGATTCTTTTTTTTTCTTTCTGAGTTGTTTGAGTTTATTGTAGATTCTGGATATCAGTCCTTTGATGGAAACATAGTCATGAATATTTTCTTCCATTCTGTAGGTTTTCTATTTACTCTCATTATTTCTTTTGCTGTGTGGAAGCTTTGTAGTTTAAGTCCCATTTACCTGTTTTTGTTTTTATTGCTTTTTGGTCTTAGTTGTAAATTTTTTGCCTAGACCAATCAATGTCCAGAAGAGTTTTTCGTAGGTTTTCGTGTAGGATTTTCATTGTTTCAGGTCTTACATTTAAGTCTTTAATCCATCTTGAGTTAATTTTTGTGAGAGGTAGGGATCCAGTTTCATTCTTCTCTATATGGCTATAAGTTTGATTCTTTACAGAAAAAGTTTGCCAACTCCAATTTTCCCAGCACCATTTACTAAAAAGGGTATCCTTTCCCCAGTTTATGTTCTTGTCAACTTTGTCAAAGATCAGTTGGCTGTAAGTATGTGGCTTTATTTTTGGGTTCTCTATTCTGTTCCATTGATCTATGTGTCTATTTTTATTGTATATGCCAGTCCCATGCTGTTTTGGTTACCATAGTCTTATAGTATAATTTGAAGTCAAGCAATGTGATGCTTCCAGCTTTGTTCTTTTTACTTTGTATTGCTTTGGCTGTTTGGGCTCTTTTTGGTTCCATATGAATTTTAGAATTGTTTTTTCTAATTCTGTGAAAAGTGACGTTGGTACTTTGATAGGAATTGTATTGAATATGTAGATTGCTTCGGGCAGTATGGTCATTTTTACAATATTCTTTCAATTCATGAGCATGAGATCTTTTTCCATTTTTTTTTGCCTATGATTTCTTTCATCAGTGATTTGTATTAAATAGTTCTCCTTGGAGATATCCTTCACCTTCTTGGTTAAATTTATTCCTAGTTTGTTGTTGTTGTCGTCGTCATTGTTTCTTGTAGCTGTTGTAAATGGGATTGAGGTCTTGATTTAATTCTCAGCTTAGTTGTTCATGTGTAGAAATGCTATTGATTTTTGTACATTGATTTTATAACCCGAGACTTTGCTGAATTCATGTATCAAATCTACGAGACTTTTGGATGAGTCCTTAGGGTTTTCTAGATATAGATCATATTGGCAAACAGATAATTTGACTTCCTCTTTTCCAATTTAAATGCCCTTTGTTTATTTCTCTTGTCCGCTTGCTCGGCTAGCACTTCCAGTACTATGCAGAATAGAAGTGATGAAAGTGGGCATCTTTGACTTGTTCCAGTTCTCAGAGGGAATGTTTAAACTTTTCCCTATTCAGTATGATGTTGGCTGTGGATTTGTCATATATGGCTTTTATTATTTTGAGGTATGTTCCTTCTATGCCATTTTTTTTTTGAGGGTTTTTATCATGAAGGGATGCTGGATTTTATCAAATGCTTTTTCTGCATCTACTGAGATGATTATATGGTTTTTGTTTAATTCTCTTTGTGTGGTGAAGCACATTTATTGATTTGCATATGTTGAACCATCCTTGCATCCCTGGGATAATACCCACTTGATTGTGGTGAATTATCCTTTTGATGTCCTGTTGGATTCAGTTTGCTAGTATTTTATTGAGGATTTTTGCATCTATATTCATAAGGGATATTGGTCTGTATTTTTCTTTTTTTATTACATCCTTTCTTGGCTTCTTGAGTGATATATCTTAGTGGAGGGAATTTTATTCATACATAGTTCCTCAATTCCAAAGCATTCTCTTTTAAAAGATCTGTTCTATTCATTAGTTCCTTAATCGTGTATTCCTCCAGGATTGTGAGAGCCAATTTAGTGTTTCTAATTGTCTCTTACAAAGCTTAACTTAAATACAGTGAAGTTTACTCTGGGTTTCCGTGAGTCCAAAACTTATGTTGATGGTTCTGGTCTCCCCTTCCTCATAAAATGGCTTGGGTACATCAGGGAAAATAACAGTGAAGCTGGTTGAGAGAAAATTGAAAAACCCATAAAGAAGTAATAGCTGTTCTTAGAATGATTCTGAAAAAAATACTTTCTTAGATTTACTCTAGTGATTATTCATAAGAAACAAATATGAGATTTATTTTTTTAACTGCAGGTATTTATCTAAAGAGAAAATAAGTGTTAATTAAAGTAGTCATAAATGTAGTGTTTTCATTAAGATTTGAGATTTTTATGGCAAGTAAGAGTAAGAGGCCAATTAAAAATCAAATAAACTAAAATAGGTACCTGAGATGTCTTTATAAAAGTTCTTACGCAGGTGGTGGCTAATAATCTGGTATTCCTAGAATGTGAAACACGTACTCTTTGGCAAATTAGCAGAATAAACAGACATAGGAATAACAGTTTCTGTTCCTGATAGGAAAATTTTATACCTTTTATACTTGACTTAGTCCATTAGATTATTACCTCCAGTTAGCTGAGTGTGTGTTAATTTTTTTTAATCTATGGATTAGCTAGGTGGGTGGCTCACAATTTCTTTCTTTTTTTTTTTTTTACCATAAATCCATAGGATAATATCATTTTACTAGAGTAAATTTAATCAACTGGGGAGGTTGTTCAAAGTGCTTCTAGAGATGGTATGTTATGTTTTGAAGATACAAATTTTATTATATATTGTTTGTAGTACCTTAGTACTTCTAAGATTTAAATTTTCTATGCCTTTTTTATTTTTTGTTTACTTGATCTTTCTGGGATTAAGGTAGCATTTGTTTCCTATTATATTTATTTTCTACTCAAATTAATCCTTGTACTTTTAAGAATTATGCTGCAGTGTTATTTGGCACATAAAATTTTAGCCGTATTCTCTTGTCCCTTTTGATTATATTTTGCATTTATATAAATGACTTTTATAGAATAAAATAGAATGTGTTTTACCTTGATAAAAGATGAAATATCTTTTCAATGTGTCCTCCTTCTATTCTAGTCATCCAAATCTGAGTTCACTGTGGATTTGCTTGTTTGGACAAATTTCTTTTCTTGTCTTCTTAGTAGCAACCATCAAGGTCATTGTTTTACATGTCCTTTTTTTTGTTTTTGGTGATTCAAAAGGAAGTGCTCACTTTGGTCATTAATTTCTGTTTTAATCTGCCCCCATCATTATCGTAGTTTATAGAAACTGTCCTTTAGTTGTGACACGTGTTTTATTCTTTTATCATTTATTTCTTTTATTTAGGTGCCACATAATGTGCTAGATGCTGAAGGGAGTGTATGCTGGTTGTTTTTGTTTTTGTTTTTTTTGTTAAACTTACTTTCCATGATATTAATACTTTGCTTTTTAATTCTTTTTATTTTGGTGAATTTGGAGCATATACAAAGTCAGGGAGAATAATGTAAATATTCTCATGACCTTTTACCAACTTCAGCAATTACCAAATGATGAGCAGTCTTGTTTCCTCTGTTTCTACCCCCAAGTCCACCCCAGATTATATGAAGCAAGTCCCAGACAGTTATATCATTAAATCTGTAAATATTTCAGTATGTATAGCTAAAAGTCAAGGATTCTCTCATAGCCATATCACCATGCTCACACTCTCAAAAATATCAACAATAATTTCTTAAAATCATTATCCTAGTCAAGTGTTTTCATTTTCCTTGCACAAATGGGAAATTTGGAAGGGAAGTCTCTAATATTTAAAGTTACTTTGTCTTTTTTAAAAAGTTATCTTTTGATATCTTATTATACCATAAACCTTTAGAAGTTGAGGAGCATGTGCTGGTTAGTTACTCAGTGAAAGAAACTGTGAGTGTTCTTTATCATGTTCCTTTAATGACAGAGTCCCGATCAGGCTGTGGGGTACTGGATGACCTGGAATTTCAGAAAATTTTAGTTTACTCATCTTAAATATTTATTTATTTATGTGGCAAATATTTAACTATCTGATATGTGCTATGTATTCTTCTAGGTGCTTGGGTTACATCAATGAATAAAACAAAGATTCTTGCCTTTGACAGTGCTATAGTCTAGTGAAAGAAACATGCAATAAACATAAATATAATACAAAACTAAATTAGATTATATGTTAAAAAATAAGTGCTTTAGAAAAGAAGAATAAGTAGGGCAGGATAAAGGGGGATTGGAATTTGGTGGTAGTGGGAAGCAGTATTAGATAAGGTGATCATGGCAGGTCTCTCCAGAGGATGAGACTTGAGCAAAGATATGAACAGGGGACCAAGGATGGAAGCTAAGCAGATGTCTGAGAGAAGAGTGTTCATTGTGATGGAACAGCCATTCTTGGACAAGTGTGCCAGGCTTGTTTGAGGAGATCATTACAGCTGGAGTTGAGTGAACAGGGGGAGAATTGTAGGAGATAGGTTATAGAGGTAAGATAAAGTGGGGTAGGGAGAGTAGTAAGAAGGGCTAGTTTGTAGCAGCAAAGAACTCCGGAGAGCAAGTGGCAATGAAATCACGAAAGGCATTTTCCATAGCTTGTTGAGAATTGAATATTTTTCCTTAGGAGAAGTGGTCCAAAGCCTGTAAGAAGTGATACAGAAGTCAGTTGGTGCAAGGTCTGGTGAATATGGTGGATGATAGAGAGTTTCCAAGTCCAGCCCCTGTAGTTTGAGCAGCATTGTTTGTGTAACATGTGGTTGGGCATTATCTCACAAGAAGATTGGCCTGTCTCTATTGACCACTGTTGGCTGCTTAATTGCACGCATCTTCATCATGTTATCCAATTGGTTGCAAGAGACATCCGCTGTAATCGATTGACCAAGTTTCATGAAGCTGTAGTGGATAATATACCAGCACTGGACCACCAAACAGACAACCATTAGCTCTTTTTTTTTTTTTTTTTTGGAGACAGAGTCTCACTCTCTTGCCTGGGCTAGAGTGCCATGGTGTCAACCTGGCTCACAGCAACCTCAAACTCCTGGTCTCAAGCGATCCTTCTGCCTCAGCCTCCTGGGTAGCTAGGACTACAGGTACACGCCACCATGCCTGGCTAATTTTTTCTATTTTTAGTTGTTTGGCTAATTTCTTTCTATTTATAGTAGAGACAGGGGTCTCACTCTTGCTCAGGCTGGTCTCGAACTCCCGAGCTCAAGCAATCTTCCTGCCTCGGCCTCCCAGAGTGCTAGGATTACAGGTGTGAGCCACCGTGCCCGGCCACCATTAGCTTTTTTTGACTAATATTCGGTTTTGGACTGTGTTTTGGCACTTCATTTTTATCCAGCCATTGTGCCGAACACTTGGGATTGTCAAAAAGCATCCATTTTTCATCACATATAAGTGTACGGTGTAAAAATGGTTTGCCTTTTGTCATGACAGCAAAGAAAGTTAAGCTTTGAGATGATTTCTCTTCTGACGCTCACTTAATTCATGTGGAACCCATCTGTCCAGCTTCTGTATGTGGCTGATTTGTTTCAAATGGTCCAATATTGTTGGAATAGTAATGTCAGACCTTGCTGCTAAGTCACATGTAGGGTGAGATGGCTTCACTTCCACTACAGCTTTCAGCTTGTCATTATCCACCTTGGTCTCGGGTCGCCCACGTGGCTTATTTTCAAGATTTTAATCGGAGCTTCTCTAACCATTGATGTATTGTGCATTCATTAGCCACATCCTTCCCAAACACTTTGTTGATATTTCAAGCTCTCTGCACTGCATGGGTTCCACGATGGAACTCATATTCTAAAATAACACACATTTTTGACTTATCCATGGTTTCACAAAAATTGCTGTAAAATAATTTGAAAGATAGTCACAAGCCAACACGTGTGTTCGGCTGAAGTCGGAGGATGTACCTACATAATAAAAATAAAACAAGAAGTGTCAAAGTGAAATGTCAGAGATATCAACTGTCACACTTAGTACTTAAGGAAATTGGACATTTTATACTTAATAACCTTTACTACCAGGCATGTAATGCCTTTGAAGGTCATGTGGTTTTTATTCTGAGTGTAATGGGGGAGCTGTTGGAGGATTTTGATCAGAGGAATGACAGGATCTCAATTAAAAGGATCACTCTGGCTGCTATTTAAAAAATAAACCATAGGGGAGCAAGTAAAGAAACAGGAAGACTAGTTAGGAGGCTTTTAAAATAATGTAGGTAAGAGATTACAGTGGCTGGGACTGAGTAATGGCAGTGAAGGTGGGGAGAAATAAGTGATTGCTGGATGTGATTTGAAAGTAGAGCCAAAGAAATTTGCTGACTGTAGCTGTAAGTAGTCTGTGTGTGTGAACAGTGACTCAGTTTTTAGTTTATAGTTTCAATTCAGCAAGACTTGCTCTCCCTTTGCTTTTGTAAACATATGACATTATATAATTTCATAGAACATACATATAAAATTTTAGGCATGTCATAATATTTCCTAAATATTAACTTCCTGAGACCTTTCTTCTTCTGAGTGTTTTTTTTTAATCACTGATCAATTCATTTATTTAATGTAATGAATTTACTTGTTTTCATTAGGAAAGTAGAGAACCACATTACTGAAAATTTGGGAAACCCAGAAAAGAAGAAACCCACCCACTATCATTTGGTAGGTACATTTCTTTGCAGTCTTTCCCTCCCATATGTTTTCTTTCAGTTATTTTTAAAACTATGTAATTAAACCTGGGAAAATCTCATTTTTCTAAGTGGAAAAAAAGTAGCAGGATACTTCTGGGTGCTTTTATTTTTGTTTGTTCTAATTGGTCATTGATTAGCATGTCTAAGTCAGCTGTGACTTGTGCAGCAGAGTTTGAAAATCCTTTTATTAGAATTTTAAAACTTTTCCCCCCATATTTTATAACTTTTCCTCATAAACATCCTGCTGAATCATTTTATTGAAAATATTAGGAAGTAGTCTCAAAGGTAAACCCTCCCTTTTTTCTTGTAAACTGTTACCACATCAAAGGAAAATGCCTTTTCTTGAAATCTGGTTAATTTGAGGGGTTTTCATGAATTTTAACTTTTATATGGATCTCTGTGTTTTCAAATTTTCACTGATTCTGTAGACTAGGCAGAGATTCTGCTTCTGATTCTGTAATTTTTAAGGAAACTAATTCCTCTGTGCCTTAACTTCTTTGCCCATATTATATTTGTTCTTCATATACAGATATATTCTGAACATAACAAATTGATTTATAGAATTTTTAGAGCTCAGAGGTTTTAGAGATCAATTAGCCTAACCTGTTATTTTTCAGATAAAGAAACCAGTGTGGTTTTCATAGAGCTGAAATGCCCTTCCCATGGACACACTGGACCTGAAAGAATTCAAGATTTTTGACTGTTTTATGGGCATTGTGCAACATGGCACAACGTAATACTATACGATACTGCCTTTTGCAAGAACTAGATGGTGATCCAAAAATCATAAGGCTTTTTTTAAAATGTTTTTTTAACACCAGTTGAGGGGGTGCTACAGTTTATGTGGGCCCTTTACTGTGTATGTCACATGAAGGATTTTTTTCCCTTTGATCATATGACTCTACCTGTTGAGCAAAAAGCTGATCTTTAGTCTTAAGCCAAGTTTATGGAACTTTGGATTGTGTAGCTGACAATCCTTTGTTTTTCAGACAACAAGTGGCTACATAAAGTGTATAGTTTTATCAACCTTGACTCTTGAATAGGATGCACATGTAATTATAGCTGAAAAACTAAGAGAAAAATCAAGAGTCAAAGTTAGTCCTCATTAACAATTTTGAGAATATTTATTTTTGAAATATTTTTCATTTATATTATTGCCTATTCTCTAAACTCTAATATAATACATGGGTCAAAATTACACAACAGGGTATACCTAAAGTTGAATTTTAATGTTAGAATGGTAGCCTGTTGATGTACATTTTAATTAAGTGGAAAATAAGTAATTATAGAAACCGCTGGATTTGTTAGGTCATAATTGAAGAACTGTGTCAATATCTGCTTGAGAGATTGATTTGCTAGTTGTAATGTTAGCTTTTTCTGATTTTTATTTAATCTAAAAATAATATAAAAGTGCTGAAGAAATTTAAAAGTAGGTTACTGAATTAGCTATTGCTATGATAATGCTGTATAATAATACTAAAAGGTTTGATGGCTTACAACAACAAACTTTTTTTTTTTTATCTCATGGTTCTGTGAGTCTGTGAGGAGGACTTTGCCTCAGGCTATAGACTGGATTCAGGTGTTTTTTACATGTTGTGTTTTGGGTCCATTGGTAGCCTGGGGCATGTTCATCTTGTGGTTGGTGACAGAAGCTTAAGAGACCACACCATATAAAGTCACTCAAGCACATTTAAAGTCTCTGCTCAAGTTGTGCTTACTGATATTCCATTGTCAAAAGCAAATTACATCACTAAGCCCAAATTTATTGGAGCAGGGAAATATGCTCAACTTCCTCTAGAGGGACGTATTACAAAGTCACATGGCAAAGGGCCTAGATGTGTAATTTTGTAACAAAGAAAGAGTGGAAAGCTGATTAACAGTAATATGATTACCACAGTTACCTATAAATCTCATCCTAATAACACATTTTTATATAAAAAGTTTTTCCTGTATTACATTGTATTTTTATGACGCAGGAATATTACATAGCAATAATCATAATATGCCTGTCATTTCAAAATTCTCTTTTGTCCTAAAAGGCTTCCAATTTTGGTTACAAAACATTCTTCTATTGCCTTTTAAACTATCCTTTGACTGTAGGCACTACTTGTATTATCTTTTTTTCCCCTGTAGTTATTTGAAGTTAGACTTTATTTATTTTTACTTTCCTTCACCCCACTCATTATACTGTTTATCTGGGAAATTACTGCTAACTTTTCAAATTCTCTCTTCTTCGTTCACTTAGATTTCTGTTCTCATACCTGCCTTAAGAAACCATACTGCCATCTGCAGCTTGCTTAGGTATATCTTTTTTGTTCTTTTGTTAGCATCTAATTATATTAGGACTTATTAAGCTTCATGGGACAGAAACCCAATTTAAACTAGCTTATGCAAAAATAATTTATTGGAAAGGATATTTCATGGAATTAAAAGAACAGTGGATTTATCAAGACCGAGGATGGGAACAGGTAGAGTTGGCCTCAGGAATGACTCAAACCAAAGGGATAGGACTTGGTTAAGACTCTCTCTTGTCTGTGTCTAGGATTTGCTTTTCTCTCTTACTGCACACTGGCATTCTTCCCTGAGGAAAAGCATGGCAGGTCACTAGTCTACAAATCTTAGGAATTGGTTTAATTCTGTGGTACCCATCCCCTTGCTGCCAAGGCTTGTTGGGAACCAAGCTGTGCATCTCCACCTGAGTTACACTGCCCTTTCATCCCCTCATCTGTGGGAAAAATGGTCTTCCATGAAACTTAGGAATTGGGCTGCACAGCAGGAGGGTAGCCACAGGCTTCATTTGTATTTACAGGTGTGCCCCAGCACTCACTCACATTACTGCCTGAGCTCCACCCCCCAGCCCCACTCCCACCTTTGGTGGAAAAATTGTTTTCCATGAAACCAGTCCCTTGTGCCAGAAAGGTTGGGGACTGCTGGGTTAATTGATCTAGTTTAGATTTGGTGTCTACTTTTGGATCTGTTTGGCTGTGGAGTTGAGGTTTCTATAATAGCCATGTGGTTTGAGTAGAGGGAAGGCTTAGTCCCAGAAAAAAAGGTTTGGGGATTATTGCTGGACAAATAAAAATAGGTATCTGCTAAAGTAATTTGAATTAATAAAGTTCTTTTGTGCCCTTTTCAGGGCCGGAGACATACTTGCATACATTCATATATATTGGTTTGGCTCTTGTCTGGCAACTAGAATAGTGAATGGATAGTTTAGTAAACAGAGGTCATGGTAGTCATTTCCTGGACTGGCTCAGTTCTTCAAAGCACAGAAGAATTTTGAGTGGTATTGCTCTATATTATTTATGCCCATTTTCTTATTGTAAATTAAGAGTATTTCTTTTTCCATTTTTGTAATGGATCTACTATAGTCATTCTAATTTTCATGCCTAATAGTTCTCCCAGCCTATTTAATTTTGACTCACATTTTTAGGTTTCTATTTCAGTTCAAGAGCCACTTGAAAATGAATAGGTGCAAATACATAATCTAAAAGCAAAGAAGCAGGCTAACCACATTTGGCACAGAAGGAAATTAGATCACGTGTACTACAATTTTATACTTTTGAATGTGTTCGGTTATTTTGAGAAGAAAATAGCATCTGGGTAGACATTGCTGAATGTTGTACTGTTTCAAGTGTATGTGAGAGCTGCAGTTTTAGGCATCCAAGTGAGGTGTTAATTTAGGTATTATTGCTCATTTAACAAAAATGTGGCATTAAAGTAAGAATTAAAAGCTGTTTCACTTGGTAGAATTGCTGTAGATGTGGGGAATAAGTACATGGTTAAGTGGTTCAATTGATCCAAATATTTATTGAATTCCTTTGGGTTCAGAGCATGGAGAGGGGGATGAATAGAAGAAACCCGCTCCCGATTTTCTATAGCACTGTTAAGTTTTCTGTTCCTTATTCCCATATACCTTTAAAATTCTCTGAAAATGAAAATGTTTATGTCAAAGTATAGTTTCCAATTTTTTTTTTGGTATCTAAAAAGACAAAAATCCTTTGTCAGATTTTATATTCTGATTTTTGGATTGTAACAGGACAGCCTTTTAACTAAATACTTTTTAAGGTACTTTTGCTTTTGTGTACTGCTTTGTTGTACATGCTGAATTGAAATGGATGTATTAGTCTTGAGTTCACAGAACAGTGAGCTCCATATTGTTTAAGAAACCTCTGAGAGTTTTCTAACTGCTATTTCTTTGGATCTGAAATAATAGATTGCCATACATAAAGCCAAAGTTAATATTTTGCTGTAGCACAGTGCTGCATAATTGTAGACTTAGTAAATTATATTTTGAATTAACTTGTTGGAATGTAGGTCAGGAGCTGACTGGATTCTTCTACAAATTACATAGAATAAGAATCTTAAGAATAAGTGACTTTAGAATTAATTCAGTTCAACTTCCTACCTGATGTAGGAGTCCATCCTGCTATGTCCCAAATAATTTACTTGGTTGTTAAACAGATTCTTATTGAGCCCATACTGTGTATAGGTATTGTCCTGGAGGTGTGTTGGTGAATAAAATAAAAATAGACTTGTCCCTGCCCTAGTACAGATAGGTCAGTGGTCTGGTTTATAGTTGAGTGCTCAGTAAGTTGCTCAGTCAGTCTCAGCAAGTTATTTTTTGAATCAAAATACTCAATTTGGGAAGAATTGACATTTTAATAATATTTAGTTTTCCAATCCATGAACATTGACTATCTCCTCATTTGTTTAGATCTACTCTAATTTCTTTCCTCAGTGTTTTGTACATTTCTAATTATAGATCCTATATGTATTTCGTTAGAGTTATACCTAATTATTTCATTTTTTCCCCTGCTATTGTGAATGGTATATTACTTTTTAAACTTAAAATTCCAATTGTGTCATTGTTTGTAGGAAGGACATTGACTTTTGTATATTGATTTTGTATCCTGTGACTTTTTTTTTTTTTTTTTGGAGACAGAGTCTCACTCTGTTGCCGAGGCTAGAGTGCCATGGCGTCGGCCTAGCTCACAGCAACCTCAAACTCCTGGGCTCAAGTGATCCTCCTGCCTCTGCCTTCCAAGTAGCTGGGACTATAGGCCTGTGCCATGATGCCTGGTTAATTCTTCTATTTTTAGTAGAGACAGGGTCTCGCTGTTGCTCAGGCTGGTCTCGAACTCCTGAACTCAAGCAATCCTCCCGCCCCAGCCTCCCAGAGTGCTAGAATTACAGGCATGAGCCACCGTGCCTGGCCTCTACGACCTTCTTCATACTCACTTATTATAATAATTCTAGGAGGGTTTTTTTTTGTAGATTTTTTTCGGTTTTCTACATCGACAGTCGTGTAATCTGTGAATAAAGACAGAGTGATTTCTTCCTTCCTAATTTGTATACCTTTTGTTTCTTCTGATGTTAAGTCAGAGTGGTGAGAGAGGGCATCCTTGCCTTGTTTTACTAATCTTAGGGAGAAAGTGTCAAGTCTCTCACAATTAAGTATGATGTTTTTGTAGATTATGGTTTTTATAGATTTTCTTTATTGAGTTGAGGAAATTTCTCTCAGTTGCTAGTTCACTGAGAGTTTTTATCATGAATGGGTGTTGGAGTTTATCAAATGCGTTTCTCTGTCAATTGACATGATCATGATTTTTCTTCAGCCTGTTGATATGTTTGATTACATTGGTTAGTTTTTGAATGTTGAGCTGGTCTTGCATACTTGGTATGTAATTCTTGTTACACATTTTTGATATGGTTTTCTAATCTTGTATTGAGGCTTTTTCTATCTATGTCGTTAGAGATGTTGGTCTATAGTTTTCTTGTAATCTGGTTTTGGTATTAGGATAATGCTGGCTTCACAGAATGAGTTAGAAATGTTCCCTCTGCTTCCATTTTCTGGAAGATATTATGGAGAATTGATATTTTTTTCCTTAAATGTTTGGTAGAAGTCACCAATGAAGTTATCTTTGTCTAGTGCATTCTGTTTTGGGCAGGTTTTTCATTATTGTTGATTCAATTTCTTTAAAAATATAGGGCCATTCAGGTTGTCTGTGTCTCTTGGTATGAATTTTGGCACTTTGTGTCTTTGAAGGAACAGGTCGATTTCATCTGAGTTACCAAATTTGTAGGCGTAGAGTTATTGATACTATGCCTTTATTATCTTTTTAATGTTCAGGGGATTGGTAGTGATGACCTTTCTTTCATTTCTGATGTTGATAATTTGTATTATCTTTTTTTTTTTGTTTAGCCTGGCTAGAGGTTTATCAATTTTATTGATCTTTTCAAAGAACCGGCTTTTGGTTTTGACTTTATTTTTCTGTGTTACTTTCCTGTTTTCAGTATCACTTATTTCTGTTATATTTTTTATCTCCTTTCATTTGCTTTCTTTGTTCTAGTTTCCTAAGGTTTGTAAGGAATCTTACATTATAGATGTTAGATTTTTTAAAAGGATATTTATTTAATTCTAAGCATAGTTATTGAAGAAGACATTGGCATTGAAGTCATAGAAAGCTTCACTCCTAATCTCTGTCTTATGTCTTTCTAGGGTTATGTCCCTTAAACTGACTTCTGATAGGAGTAGTGCCTTGTTGTCAGTGAGTTTGGTGTCAGGGTCCATGAGAAAAGAGTGGTAAGCTGATATTTTGGTGGTGTTGCCTAGGTTTACCCTAAATAGGGAGGATTGGATGAGAGCAAAGTGTTTCTGATCTTCCAGCTTCCTTTTGATAAGTGCTAGAATGACATATCTTTTTCCATCCTTTTATTTTGACCTTTCTGAGCCTCTATGTTTAGAGTGCCTTTCTTATACATAACATATAGTTGGATCTTGTTTTTTTAATCTATCATGTCAGTTTCTGCCTTTTAATTGGTGTTTTTAGACTATTCACATTTAAAGTGATTATTGATATACTTGAATTAAGATGTATCATATTTGTACCTGCTTTCTATTTGTTGCATTTACTCTTTCCTTTTTTCTTTCTTTTTCTGTATTCCCTGGTTTTAATTGAGGATTTTATATGATTTCATTTTAGCTCTTTATTTAGCATGTCAATTGTACTTTAAAAAAAGTTTTTAGTGATTGTTTTAGAGTTTACAATATATATTTTTAACTAATCTGAGTTCATTTTCAAATAATGTTATGCTACATATAACCCATGTATGTGTAGTGTAAGTATCTTATAATAGGATATTACCATTCACCCTTCTTTTCCTTTTTCCATTGCTGTCATTCATTTCTTTTATCCACATGCTATAATCATCTACTACGTTGTTATTCTTTTATTGTATAAATCCATGTTTTTGACCAATATAATTTTCCTTCTGTCTGAAGAACCATTTTTAACCTTTTTTTCAGGACAGGTCTGCTTGCATGAATTTCCTTGGTTTTTGCTTATCTTAGAACTTGCTGTGATTAAAGAGCTATAATGAGGAAGTGGCATGGGGCAAGGATTTATTTGGCCTTGCAAGTCCTGGCAGAGTTTGCATTTTATTTGAATTGCAGTGAAAAGGTTTTAGTCTGGAGTTTTAATGTAATCTAATTTATTTTCCAAAACATTTCTTTGGCAGCTTTGTGAAGGGGTAACATAGATTGAGGGGAGGAGACTGGAGCTAGGAAATGGGTTAGGAGGCTTTTTTTTTTCTTGAGACAGAGTCTGGCTCTGTTGCCTGGGCTAGAGTGAGTGCCATGGCGTCAGCCTAGCTCACAGCAACGTGAAACTCCTGGGCTCAAGTAATCCTCCTGCCTCAGCCGCCCAAGTAGCTGGGACTACAGGCATGTGCCACCATGCCCGGCTAATTTTTTCTATATATTCTTAGTTGGCCAATTAATTTCTTTCTATTTTTGATAGAGACGGGGTCTCGCTCTTGCTCAGGGTGGTTTTGAACTCCTGCCCTTGAGCGATCCTCCTGCCTTGGCCTCCCAGAGTGCTAGGATTACAGGCGTGAGCCACTGCACCTGGACTTTTTTTTTTTGAGACAGAGTCTCACTCTGTTGCCCGGGCTAGAGTGCTGTGGTGTCAGGCTAGCTCACAGCAACCTCAAACTCTTGGGCTCAAGCAATTCTTCTGCCTCAGCCTCCCGAGTAGGCATGTGCCACCATGCCTGGCTAATTTTTTCTATATATTTTTTTTCAGTTGGCCAATTAATTTCTTCCTATTTATAGTAGAGATGGGGTCTCACTCTTGCTCAGGCTGGTTTCGAACTCCTGACCTTGAGCGATCCACCTGCCTCTGCCTCCCAGAGTGCTAGGATTACAGGCATGAGCCACTGCGCCCCGCCGGGAGGCTTTTGTAGTAGATAAAAGAGCATTGCTTAGACTAGGGTGGTAGATATAAACATGAAGGAGAATGGATAGTTGTGGAGTTTATTTTGGAAATGGGGATGACATGACTTGCTGATGTGAGGAGTGAAAAAGTAGGGATGAATCAAGGATGATATCCGAATTAGTAGAAAGTGGTCCTCTTTACTGAAATGGGAAGTCTGGACTAGAAACAAATTTTGAGGAAACATTAGAAATTCCATTTTGGTCACATTCCATTTAAGGTATTGATAAGACTTCCATGTGGAAATACCAGGTAGAGATTTAGATTTCAAGTCAGGAATTTAGAGGAGACATTTGAGTTGGGATGGAAATTTGGGAGACTGTCAGCTTATAGATGGTATTTCAACCGATAAAAATGAAAGTTATTAATATTACTTAGAGTGTGTGACAAGCAAAAAGGGCTCAGGACTTGAACTCAGGGAATTTCCAACATTTAGAAGTAAGGTGGAGGAGCAGCAATCTGAGAAGGATTTGGAAAAAGATTGATCACAGGAAGACATCTGGTATATGTAGTATCTTGACAATCAAGGATCCATGGTGAATCCTAGAAGAGTAAAGACATGGCTTGTATAGTAACACATACTGCATTTTCAGAAACGTACTATGCAAAGTCAGAAAAACCTCTGGAGAACAGATGAATGTGTTTGAAGGATTTTAAAAAGAAAGGCTATTGACATGCGTAATGGAAATAAATTATGGCTAGCTAATTACACTTATCTAGGATTATAATTATTCTTTCCTTTGATATTCTTAGAAATTTTGATTTTCTTTATAAAGTTGGAAAATAATTCATTTTTTAAGATCAAACTTGAAACTGGTAGTAAATTTTTTTTTCTGAGAATAATGTTGTTAGTGTCACCTAATGGCAAAATGGAATATTGCAGCCATATTTATATGCAACAGTGAAAAAAGTAACCTAATTAGAAAGAGAAGAACATTTCTGGACATTTAGGCATGGATCAGTAGACTACCATGTTTATGAGGTCCTGTGTTTCTTAGCCCCAGCCTGTTTGTCCTGCCTTCTATCACATTACACATTTGGTTACCGAGCAGATTATTTAATATATGGTTCTTTTTGTCTTTCAGGTTTTAGCTCAAATATTTCCCTCTCAGAGTTCTTTCCTCCCACTTTACTGAAAGTTGTCCCTACATTCCCTACAGTTACTCTTTGTCAGATTAACTGTTTATTTTCATCATAGCCTTCAGAGTGATTTGGAATTAACCTATTTGCTTACTTTCTTATTTGCTTGTTTTCTTACTAGTATGTAAGCTCCAGGAGAGCCAGCTGCCTGTCTGCTTTACTCACTCCTATAACCCCAGGGCTGAGTAGTGTCTGCTCTGTAGTGTATATCTTCAGTTAAAATTACTTATGTGAATACATGAACTTCTGGAAATGATAGAGTGTTATTTGTATGGTATAATGTAGATATCTATCCAGAAAGCAGAATTATACTGTATTTGATTATTGAAATATTGTTTGCTACATGAATGCAATGTGAAAGCTTTTTTTTTTTTTAATACATTATTTGTTACACAATGCAGTGTGAAACTTTTTGGGGTTTTTTTGGTGCTGATAAGTGGTAATGTGTCTGGAAAAGAAAGATTCATGTCTTAGGATATTGAATTCTATATTAGTTACCTTCAGTGATCCATAAAAAATATTTTAAAGTACAATACTTGGTCTTGAGAAGATATGTTTTTTTGAATCATTTAGATTTAATTAATAAAGTAATGTTGGTAAATGTATTTTTGTTTGTATATGTGCATTTGTAGATATTTTTAGTATCATTATTTCCTCTATTAAAATGAACAAAAACAGTATTTCTAGAAGATATAAAAGAGTCAAAGAGTAGTAAATATGTTTAGTTGAGATATGGGCTGGTTAGTGCTGTTTTTCAGGGAACAATATGGTTCTTTTACTCTGGAAATGCACGGTGGAGAGAGTACATTTCCATTGTGTGTCCCAGTCTAAGAAGGTAGCCTCCTTAATTTTGAGATAATTATCTAGCCAGCAGGATTCTCCCCCACACCAACCATTTTTAAAGCTTCATTAGCTTATGTTTTTTAATTAGTTCATGTTTTTAATCAATAGGGTTTTTTTTATCCCTATGGTTTTGCCAGGTGGTTGTGGAAAGAGACGTTTGCAGAACTGAAATGGAGGTCAGAGCTTCATTACAGAAGGTTAGTGGGTCATCTGATTCTGTGGGTACACTGAACAGCGAAGAATTTGTTTTGGTTCCTCAGCATGCAGATGATACTTCTACAAAAGATGAAGAAAAACCTGAATTGAAGGTATTTTTTTTTCTTTTCTACATATGTATGGTACTATTTTTAATTATTGTTTTTAAAACCATTTGAAATGTATTTCAGGAGGTGAGTAAAACCCAAAGGATTTTTAAGTACTGACCTTGAGAATAAAATTAATGTTTGATTTATCCAGAGCCTAATTATTTTGTTTGTGTATTTTTAAAGTTTTTTGCTTTTAGTTATTTATCTTTTAATTTGTAATTTTAGGAGGAAAGAATAGAAGAGAAAAAAGAATAGAAGGGATAATTATTTGGTAAATTAGACTGACCAGTTAAATCGTACATTAATGTATCTGGGTATTTTTCTCTTACTGCTGGGTTTCAGAAGTTAATTATATGACTAATTGTTTTACTTCACATCAGGGACTTTTTATGTTTATGGTTATTGTGTTTTAAATCAGTTGGTAACATTCTGGTATATGATTTAAAAGTTGATTTCTCTGAATATTTTCAAAGCATATGTCTTATATTTTTAGCAGTAGAATTTTTATTTGGATATAGTCCTTTTTCTTTTTCACTTTTGTGTTGCCTTTCCTACATCAGAGAAAAGGAAATGAGCAAACCTAGGTATATATGCATGAGAATTGTGTAACTATCCTCTAGAAACAGGAATAGAAAAATGAGTCAAAAGTGCTACATTTTATTTTACATCAAATGTGTATTAGTTTATCAGTCTAATAAAATTTATTGTAAAAATGAGATTATTAAATACCTATTTTATATTATGTTGAGAATGTATGATTTTATAATTTTATTTAAATTATCAATGACTTTAGTTTTAGATATTTGTACTTTTAACATTGTTGTCTGTAAGACACGATTTATTAACTTTGGCTTTGTGTCTCACCTTCTTTTAAGACGATGAATCAACTTAAATTTAAGGAAATTAGCAATGTTCCTTGGCAGCTAGCAATTTGTAAAGAAACCAGAATTATTTTTATGCTATAATAACATGAACTATAACCTTTTAAGTGATATTCACAATAGACCCCATCTATTTACTTATCCATTTTTTCCGTTTAAAACACATAATTAAGGTTATCTGAATTTTAGGATGTTTTCCTAAAAAGTAAAAATTAAAAAGAAGGAAATCTCTGCAAATAAGAACTTCTATCAAATATGGTTGAAAACTGCCTGAAATATTTTATAAAGAATACTTTTGTGAAACTAATAATCCTCCTCTAATTTGGTTGGTTTTATAATTCAGGATTTTAGTGTATTATATCTATGAAATTATATATAACTGTACAAATTCTTAGTATTTAATAACTATATACTTAGATTGTTTTAATTTCTTCTGGAAATGAAATATTTTCATAAAATTAAGCTTTAGAACCATAATAAGATTGAAACAGAATTGTCTTGCTTTGTCTATATAGATAGTTTCCAATGGTGATGAACAATTGGAAAAAGCCATGGAAGAGATTTTGAGAGATTCTGAGAAAGGGCAAAGCAGTCTTCTTATTGACTGTCATAGTTCCAGTGAGATTTCAGAGCATTCATTTGGAGATGTTACAGCCAGCCAAACAAATAAGCCATCTCTTCAGTTAATTTTGGATCCTTCTAATACAGGTACTGTATTAAACTCTTAGGAGCTATAAGAGAAATGGGATAAAGTGATAGTGAAAATTTTAAGATGAAAATTAGAAAATCCTATTAGCTTTATTCAGGCTTTCACTTCTGGTTGAAAGTTCCCATTTTCGTTCTTATGTTTCTGCCCATATCTCTGCCTGTAAAATTAGGTCTCAGTGTTCTTTGGGAACAGGAACTATGTCTGGGTTCTCATTTTACCCCCAGTACTTGGCACATGATAGATCATCAAGAAATACTCATTGAACAAATAGATAAATTCTTAGGCATCAGAGAATAGTGTAGTAGACATAGTCTTTCATAAGATGTGCCTTTTTATTCAGTTTGACTATACTTATTTAAAATTATAATTGGTAAAAATTCTAAATAAAATAGTGTATCAACTCCTTCAGTGTATTAAATAATAAATGTTTCCGTGAGCGAGTAGAATTTGTACTCTTAATACCACTTATGAGTCAAGATGCTTTTGGCTGTAAGAGAAATAACCAAAACTAACTACAACTTCAACTGACTTAAACACAAGAGGTATAGTTTGATCTGGGCTCTGATGATACTTTTTGTAAACTGCTGAGCTCTGGTATTCTCCATGTCACCTTTCTTCTTAGCTGGCTTTCCTCATGGTTACAAAGTGGCTACCAGCAGAAATTGGTGAATAATGCAAGGTGATCTGTTCATGCCTGGTGGCAGAGAGAAAGGCTTCCTTCTTTTACTGACTGAACAAAAGTTCTGAGTTTCACTCTGATTGAACCAACTGAACCATTTTCTAGTAATCAGTGAAATGACATGAACTTATAGGTGTTGGCCTGGATTACATTCAGATTTCTCAGTACGTCACTCTGACAGGGGGATGGGTTTATCCTAATAATCCCATGGTTTAGGGAACTCATGGTCTATTTCTGAATCTTGGTACAGGGTAAGTATAGGCCAGATTGCTACACAATGGGGCTATGATGGAATATAGGGAATGTAATCACAATGCTTATCCTGGTAAGGTAAACCTATCAGTGTAATTTATCAGTATGAGTATGAGCATTAGAAAAATCCATCAGTACGATTTACCGCATAAAGTGGTGAAAAGAAAAAAAAAATCAGTATATTATATATAGATATCTATGTTATATATAGATATAGAAAGAGGCTGACAAATCCAGTTTCTAGGGGAAAAAACCGCATTTTTAAAAATTTTTATTTATTTATTTTTTTTAGAGATAAAGTCTCTCTCTGTCGCTCAGGCTGAGTTGCAGTGGCATGGTCATAATTCACTGCAGCCTCGAACTCCTGGCTTCAAGCAATCCTCCCGCCTTAGCCTTCTGAGTAGCAGGGACTACAGATGTGTGCCCCCAGGCCTGGCAAATTTTTTATTTTTTGTAGAGATGGATCTCTCTGTGTTACACAGGCTGGTCTCAAACTCTTGGCCTCAAGTGATTTTTTTGTCTTAGCCTCCAGATGTGCTGGGATTGCAGGCATGAGCCACTGGCCCTGGCCAGAAAAAAACATTTAATAGGGACTTACCTTGCCAGACAAGAGGAGATAGTAGATCCTGGTGCCATTATCCCCCATACCCAGGGGGCTATATACCACAGAGAAGGAATGGGCAGAACAATTGAAGTGGATCCCTCAGGGGTAGATAAGAATGCTATGTGAATCTGCTTAAGGGCAGGATTTACAGTAGTAGTAGATAAAATAGAAATCTTAGAGGTTATTTCCTGAACAGGAGTTAATCAGAAGTCAACCTGGCAAATTTGCATTCAAGATGGAGTTGGTTTAGCCACAGCTAAATGATAGGAAAGGTTTGATGATTTGAAAGGAAGAGAAAAAATTGTTACAATTTGTAAAATAAGACAGTGAATGGACAAACTGTTAGATGTAAAGGCTTTCAGGAAGGTTAGGAGCAATAATAGAAAATAAAGATTTCATTCACAATATCAACAGACATAATAGATATCAAGGAAGAAACAAGAATTTGTTTAAAACTTTAATAAGGAAAATTATAAAATATTGAAGGAAATGAACACTGGAATGAATGGGGAGAGTCGCTATATTGATTCATGAAGAGAGCATTCAAACTTGAAAAGATGTCGTTTATCTCCAACTTGGTCTATAACTTGAGTGGCAATTCCAAAATTTTAATTATTTTTATAATGTAATTCTAAAATATAGATAAGTAGAGGTACATGGGTAGCTAAGATAATTTTTAAAAACAACACCAGATATTAAGATATACTACAAAATTACAGTGATGAAACCAATGTAATATTGACTTGTGATAGTAGTGAATTACTAGAACAGAATACCAGAAACAGATCTATGTATATAAGGGAATTTGGTATATGACAGAATTAGCTTCACAAATCAATGGAGAAATGATGGATAGTCAATAAATGGTGTTAGGGCAATTGCTTCTTTGAATGGAATAAAATAAAATTAGGTACCTGATTAATATACAAAAATTATTCTTAGTGAATCAAATATTTAAATGTGAAAAATAAGCCTGCAAGAAGAAAACATTGGAGAATATTTTTGTGGTTATCAGGCTATCAGGGTAAGAAAAGCCAAACCAGAAAAGGAAAAGATAGTTGCTTTTTAATATTTAAAATTTAAATCTTCAGAATGAGAAAAGTGCTATAAGGAATATGATTAAAGAACAAATGACAGGCTAGGAGAAGATATTTGCAGTGTATCAGTGTGTGTGTGTTAAGTGTCTCTAGGACTACCCTCTGGTTTGGTAATTTTCAACAAAGACTCACAGGCTAGATTTAAGTTCAATAATATGTTAAGGTTTTTGGTTAATATATTAATTGAAAGAAAGGAATACCTTCTGTCTTCTAATGTAATTATGAGTTGTTGGAATAAATTATTCTTTTCAATAGCTTAAGATAATACGATTCCTATTTCTGAGCTGTAGGCACTGTGTATTGTGTACCTTTTTATATTTTTAATACCCATTACACTAAAAACATTTTTTGAAATGTATCTTTCAGCCAGACGGGTGGCTCACTCCTGTAATTCCAGCAACTGGGTGGGGGGCTGAGGCAGGAGGATTGCTTGAGCCCAGGAGTTCAAGGCTTCAAGGCTGCAGTGCGCTATAATCTCATGCCACTGTATTCCAGCCTGGGTGACAGAACTAAGGTCAGTTTTGGTCTAGCTCTTAAAAAAAAAAAGGCATTTTTTTCACGAATGCTTAGTGGGTAAAAAGAATTTCCTTTGCTTTAAAAGTAAGTTTTTTGTATTTTTTCTGGTGATGTATTTTTCGTTTTCAATAAAAGGACATTTCTGCTGCCTTTTTATAGTTGCAGTCAATACAGTTTTTGCTAATAGCACTATTTGTTTAAAAATGTCAACTAACTTCAGTGGTAAGAAATGGTCTGGAAAGTATATAGGCAAGTGGTCTAAACTGATCATGAGAAATACAGTATGTTGTTTGCCTGTTATAAAGCTGGATAGCTGAGAGCTTTTGTTTAAACATTTTGATAACTTGGTTTTTGTCATTTGCTGATCTTGTATCCTGGTCACTTGGATTCCACTCTAACAGGAAATCTTTGCTGGTTTAGTGCTATGTGCTAAAATATTGTTTGGATACACAGATGAGTATTCCCTCCCTGTGTTATACTCTTTACATCTTTCTGTAGGAAAATGGGTGAGAGAATGAAAGAAGTATGATTAGAATAGGACTGAATTTATATTTATTTAGGTGGAATTGAATCCATTACATTGGTGTGTGAGTTTACCAGATCTAAAAGTCTGGCCTTGCTAAAAATATTTTTGGTATTTGCCTGCTTAACTCAGGATTTTCACTAGTCATAATCTAAAAGTTACCAATGAGGTTTTTCTACATGAAAATTGCAGTTATGATATATTTAGTTGTGGATGGGATAGAGTGTAAGTGGTGCCTGGGGTGACATGTACTTTCCATAATAGGTTGCTGAAAAAACTAGCCCTAAAAATGTTTGTGTATTTAGTGATTAATTTTATATATATAGTGTATCCAGTCTTTTTAGGCACTATTAATACATTTTGGGAATAAAAAGAGGATAGAACAGTTCTTTCTCTTGAAAAGCTAATAAGCTTATAATTAAGAACGGAATAAGCACTATACTTTGTTATTCATTCATGTTTTTCCAGACCTTCCTAGAGGTTAAGATATGGTATCTGGAGTTCAGACCTCAGTTTGAACCCCAGCTCTACCTTTCTCTCGCAACATGACCTTGGGCAAGTTTTTTTAATTTTTCTAAGACTCAATCTTCATATATAGAGTAGATATAAAAATAGAATTTATATTATAGGCATGTTGGAGGATCAAATGACATCATCCATATAAAGTTTTGTAAAATGCTTGGCACAAAGTATATACTTAAGAAAATATTTATCATCATCATCATCATCATCATCATCATCAATCGGTAATACTGGAAACCTTGAACCCAAAAATAAAGTCACATAAAATCTTAAGTCCAGGCCCAATAATTATAATACATCTGCTTGAAATGGGTGTAGGAACCTCTGGACTTCCATGGAGTAATGCTCTTTGAAAAGTATTTAGATTCTCTTATGCTACTGATTAAGTAGCTGAGGCCCAGAGGGATTAAGTGATTTGGTCAGGCTCATACAGCTGTTTTGTGGCAGAAATGGGATTAGAATCATTCATGCAGCACAATAGAATAAATTCATTGCATATATTAAGAAAAACTTAGCATATTAGAAATAGCCCAGCTTTACCTTTCTTTCAGAAAACACATGTTCTTGCAATAAAGCTGTAAAAATTTAGTTTAATATATTCTCTGTATCTAATATTGTTTAAAATATAGTTTACAAATTTATTAAAATGGTCAATGTTTTTTGGTTTGGCTTTTTTAGTCAGAATAGTTATTTTGAGATTCATCCATGTTGATGCATGTATCAAAAGTTCATTTTAAAAAAAATTGCTGAGTAGTATTCTGTTGTATGGATATATCTTGTTGAGGTCTATTTGGGTTGTTTCCAGTTTTTGGCTACAACAGATAAAGCTGCTGTTTGTAAGTAGGTCTTTGTATGGACATATGCTTTAATTTCTCTTAGATCAATACCTAGGAGTGGAATGGCTGTGTCACAGGGTAGGTGTGCATTTAACTTTTTAAGGAACTGCCACACTGGTTTTCCAAAGTGGTTGTACCATTACATTGCCACTAGCAGTGTATGAGAATTTTACTTGTTCCACATCCTTGCCCACATTTGGTATGGTCACAGTTTTTAAGTTTTAGGTATTTTATCAGGTGTGTAGTGGTATATCATTGTTTTAATTTGCATTTCTATAATGACTAATGATGTTGATCATTTTCCCACATGCTATTTGCCATCAATATGTCTTTTCTGGTGAAGTAACTATTTAAAATTTTTTGCCCAGTTTTATATTAGATTAGTTCTCCTGTTATTGAATTTTGAGTTCTTTGTATATTGTGTATAAAATTCCATTATTAAATATGTGATTTGAAAATATTTTCTCCTAGTCTGTGGCTTGTCTTTTCATTCTCCTAACAATGTCTTTCAACAGAAGTTGTTCCTAATTTTGATTAAATTCAGTGTATTGGTTATTTCTATTACAGATTATGCTTTTGGTGTCATATCTAAGAAATATTCGCTTAACTCAAGGTTACAAAGGTTTTCTCATGTTTTCTTCAAAAAGTTTTATAGATTTAGGTTTTACACTTGGATATATGATCTATTTTGTGTTACCTTTTTTAATAAGGTAGGAGGTATGAATCAGCATTTTTTAAAAATATGGGTGTTCATTGTTTCATTGTTCATTTGTTGAAAAAACAATTCTTTCTCCATTGAGTGTCCTTTATATCTATGTTAAAAATCTATTGACCATACCAGGATCAAAGGATTCTGTAAAAAAAAAAAAAAGAAAAAAATCTATTGACCATATATATGTGGGGCTATTTCTGGACTTTCTGTTTTGTTTCATTGCTCTATATGCCTCTCCTTTTGTCAGTACCATGCTGTCCTGATTACTGTAGCTTTATAATGAATCTTAAAATCAAGGAGTGTGTATCCTCTTTGTTCCTTTTCAAAATTATTTTTTAAATTTTGAAAAAATGTTATTTTTTACTTTTAAAAATTTTTAATTTTAATGATTATTATTTTATTATTTAATAGTTGTATATATTTATGGAGTATATGTGATATTTTGACATAGAATGTATAATGATCAAATCAGGGTAATTGGCATATCTATCATCTCTAGCATTTATCATTTCTTTGTGTTAGGATTATTCTAATTCCACTCTTTTAGTTATTGTAAAATGTACAATAAATTAGTGTTAACTACAGCCCCCCTATTGTGCTACGACCTAATACTAGCTCTTATCCATTCTGTGAAACTGTATTTTGGTACCTATTAATCAGTTGCTCTTGATCCCTGCCTTCCTGCTACCCTTCCCAACCCAACCTCTGGTAACCATTATTATACTTTCTATCTCCATGAGTTTATTTTTAATTTATTTTTAATTTTTTCCTCCCATATATGAGTGAAAACATACAATACTTATTTCACTTAAGAAGTGCCTGGCTTATTTCACTTAAAATGTAATGTCCTCCAGTTCCATACATGTTGTTGCCAATGATAGGATTTCATTCTTTTTATAGCTGAGTAGTATTCCATTGTGTGCATGTACCACATTTGATTTATCCATTCATGTGTTGCTGGACAAATAGGTTGATTCCATATCTTGGCTATTGTGAATAGCGCTTCAGTAAACATGGGAGTGTAGGTATCTCTTTGATATACTGATTTCCTTCTGTTATTTATTCATTATTTTTTGAGACAGAGTCTTACTCTATCACCCACACTGGAGTGTAGTAGTGTGTTCATAGCTCACTGTAACCTCGAACTCTTGGGCTTAAGCAATCCTCCCAACTCAACCACCCATGTGGCTGGGACTATAGGCATGTGTCACCACACCTAGCTAATTAAAAAAATTTTTTTTTGTAGAGACAGGGTCTCACCATGTTGCCCAGGCTGGTCTTAAATTCCTAGCTTCAAGTGATCCTCCTGTTTCAGCCTCCCAAAGTGCTAAGATTATAGGTGTGAGCCATCATGCATGGCCTTGATTCCCTTTCTTTTGAATATATGCCCAGCAGTGGGATTGCTAGATCATACAGTGATTCTATTTTTTGTTTTGTGAGAAACCTCCATACTGTTCTCCATAGTAGGTGTAATAATTTATATTCTTACCAACAGCGTATGAGGTACACATCCTTACCAGCATTCGTTATTGCTTGTCTTTTGGATAAAAGCCATTTTAAGTGGGGTGAGATGATGTCTCTTTATAGTTTTGATTTGCATTTCTCTGGTGATTAGTGATGTTAGCATTTTTTTTTCATGTACGTGTTGGCCATTTATATATTGTCTTTTGAGAAATGTGTATTCATTTGTTTTGCCCTTTTTTTAATTGGATGATTTGATTTGTTTCCTGTTGAATTGAGAGCTCCCTATATATCTGGTTATTAATCCCTTGTCAGATAGGTAGTTTGCAAATATTTTCTCCCATTTCTCTTTACTTTTTTTGATTGTTTCCTGTGCTGAGTAGAAGCTTTTTATCAAAATGATTTTGGCTATTCTTTTCTTTTTGCCTTTTCATAAAAATTATAAAATCAGTTTGTTGATATCATACATTTCTTCTGGGATTATGATTGAGATTGTTAGATAAATTTTGGGAGAAATGACATCTTAATAATATTGAGTCTTCTAATCCTGGTGAACAATATATCTCTTCATATTTTGAAATCGTCTTAGATTACTTTTGTCATTGATATGCAGTTTTCTGCATATTGATCCTGCACATATATTTATACCTACATATAGACTTTTGGTGCTTTTTTAAATGGTATTATTTTTTAAATTTAGATTTCCAATTGTTTATTATAGTATATAGAAATATAATTGTTTTTTGTGCATCGACCTTGAATCCTGTGACCTTACTAAACTCACTTATTCTAGAATTTGTTGATTTTTTCCTTTAAGAATTGATCACCCTGTTATGTTTTTTTGTTTGTTCAGTAATTGGCTTGTTCTCCATACTTCTTGAAACTTATGTTTTAATACTCGGTTTCTAGTTGAAGTCCTCTGAAGAATGTTGATTTTGTTTTATTTTAGCAAACAATAGACCTGGTTTGGTCCAGACTGCAAGTTCAGTCTTGTTTTATGATTCTACAGTCAATTCCATTCTCAAAACCTTTGCTGTATTTCTTCAGTCGGGTCCACACATGTACAGCATGGCAGTGAGCCCAGGAATTGTGTTAGTTCATACGTAGAATTAGGGGATTATCTTCTTCATCTCTCTCCTCTCTGGGATTTACCCATACTCTGGCTTCCTTGGGTTCATTTTCCTTCTTCCTCTAACAGAAAGAGAGGTTTCTCTCTTAGAATTTTTCTCCTTTGTGCTGTTGGGCAGAATTGCATGGCTGGAGCCAACTCTAGGATGAAGTGGTAAGACAAAAGAGAGAAAAAAATAATGAAGATTTTATTTTCCTTCTTTCTTGCTTTTTCTAAAGGAAAAAAATTTTTTTATTTTCCATTTTTGGATCACAGGGCCTCTTTGCTTGGGTATTTTAGCCATTGCAACCATTTTTTTTCCTCCAGATACAGCCATATCACCACTGCCACCATTGCAGGCAGTTCTGTGACTAAAGTTGGCCTTGTGGTAGAACTGGGAGAGAAAAACAAAAGTCATGATTCCCGAAACACCCTCTGGTTTGCAGACTTATTTTTCTGTCCTTTGGCCAGAGAGATTGGATTTCTCTCACAGTTTTGTTGCTTACTGCACAGTTTTGCAACTTGGGCCACCCTTAGGTCAAAACACAGAGAGAAAGATGAAAAAAATAGAAAACAATGTAACATAGGTTCTTCAAGTTTTGACTTCCTTCTCCAATTTGCCTGTTATTATTTACTTTTAAAAAAGAGTCCTTAGGTAGTTGCCCTTCCTATTCTGTTTTTAGTATACAGAGTTTTTAGGATTAATTTGTGAGAGAGATGAACTATAAGAGATGTTTTACTTCAACTTGACTGGTTAGTTCTGTTAGTTTTTCTTCAGGAATTTTGAGAGTCTGATATTAAGGGAATAGTCACTTAGAATTATCAGGTTTTCTTAATGAATTAAGCATTTTATCATTGTGAAATGTCCCTTTTCCCCTTGTTAATATTCCTTGTTCTGAAGTTTAGTTTTTCTGATACTAATATAGTTTTCTTATAATTAGTATTTGCATAGTATATGTTTTTCTAATTTTAAACTCTTAATCTATTTGTGCCTATATATTTAAAGTATGTTCCTTATAGATTTTTAAAATATAGTCTCACAATCTGTCTTTTGATTGGATTTAGACCAAGGGTAGCAAACCACTGTCAACCCAAATAAATAACTGAGGCAAAAATCTCAATCAATGGAGGTTTTAAGTCAAGATTTTGAGGATGCATCTGTGTAAAAAAGGATCCACAGACAAGCTGTGGCTTTTTCTGAAGGGGAGGTTGAAACCTTCAGCATTTTAAAGTCATACAGAGAGAAGGATAAAGGAAGAGGGAAGAGAGGGTGGATGAAATAGTAGGTACATTCTTGGAAGGCCCAAGAAATCTACATTTTACATAAAATAAGGGAGTGAAGGAAGCATCAATTATATAGATGTCCCTGGGTAGGTGGAAGAATGTCTGATTCGGTCTTGTCTCCAGGTCTGTTACCCGTAAGATAAACTTGTCATTCATTATCAGTGTGGCATAGATAGGCTTTAGTTTTAGGTGTTAGACATAGGTACAAATTGCATGTCTTTGTTTAGGGAAGGTTAGCATGAAATTTCCCTAATGAATTATCTGTGGAGGCCAGTTTTTCACATACTCTTGAGGCTGTGATTTTCTTTTCACACTACTATCTGTGGGCCAAATCTCACCTCCTACTTGTTTTTGGTGTGACTTGCAAGGTAATAGTGGTTTTTACATTTTTAAATGTTTGAAAACAAGTCAAAGGAGAATAATATTTTGTGACACATGAAGGTTATATGAAATTCAGATTTTAGTGTCTGTAAATTAAGTTTTGGATATTAAAAAAATCTGTGGTAGCTTGTTTTCTCTCTGGTTGTATATATACCTGTATAACATGCTAGATTTTGTCTCTTGGCCCATAAAACCTAAAATATTTATCATATGGCCCTGTATAGAAAAAGCTGATGATCCCTCTTATTGACCATTTACTTTTTTTTTTTTTAATTTTTATTTCAGGATATTATGAGGATACAAATATTTTGGTTACATTTTATGACTTTGCCTCACCCAAGTGAGGATTAGAGGCATGCCCCTCCCCTCTAAAATGCTCACCACGTCCATTAGTTTGAGTTTACCCTGCCCCCCCAACCCCTTAATCCCTGGAGAATATTACTACCATGTGATCACTGTAGTGTTGATCAAATTTGCCAATTTGATGGTGAGTACATGTGGAGCCTATTCTTCTGTTCTTGTGATACCTGACTTCAGAGGATGGGCTCAAGCTCTATCCAGGAAAATATAAGAGGTGCTAGATCACTGTTGTTTCTTATAATTGAGTAATATTCCATTGTATACATATACCAAATTTTAATAATCTACTCATGAATTGATGGGCACTTGGGTTGTTTCCACATCCTTGCAATAGTGAATTGTGCTGGCATAAACATTTGGGTGCAGATGTCTTTATTATAGAATGTCTTTTGCTCTTTTGCGTAGATGCCTAATAGTGCTATTGCTGGATTGAATGGTATTCCTATTTTTAGCTCTTTGAGTTATCTCCAAATTTCTTTCCACAGAGGTTGCACTAATTTGCAGTCCCACCAATAGTATAAGAGTGTTCCAGTCTCTTCACATCCTCGCCAGCATTTGTTGTTTTGGGATATTTTGATAGAGGCCAATCTCACTGGGGTTAGGTGGTATCTCATTGTGGTTTTGATTTGCATTTCTCTAATGGTTAGAGATGTTGAGCATTTTTTTTTATATGTTTGCTGGCCATTATTCTGTCTTCTTTTGAAAAGTTTCTGTTCATTTCCTTTGCCCATTTATTGATGGGGTTGTTTGGTTTTTTCTTGTTGATTTTTTTTTTAAGTTCTAGATAGATTCTTGTTACCAGCCCTTTCTTGGATATGTAGAGAGCAAAGATTTTCTCCCATTCTGTAGGCTGTCTGTTCGCTCTAATGATAGTTTCCTTGGCTGTGTTAAAGTTTTTTAATTTGATCAGGTCCCATTTACTTTTGTTGCTGCTGTGATTGCTTTGGGGGGTGTTCTTCAAAACTTCTTTGCCTAGGCCAATGTCTGAAAGGGTCTTCCCAGCATCTTCTTCTAAGATTCTTAAGGTTTCATGCCTTAGGTTTAAGTCTGTTATCCATCTTGAATTGATTTTTGTAAGAGGCGAGAGGTGGGGATCCAATTTCAATCTTCTGCATGTAGCTATCCAGTTTTCCCAGCACCATTTATTGAAAAGATTTTCCCCAGTGTATATTTTTGTCTGCTTTGTCAAAGATTAGATGACATTATGAGGATGGTTTTATATCTGCGTTCTCAGCCCTGTTCCAAAGGTCTATAGCTCTGTTCTTGTGCCATTACTATGCTGTTTTAGTTACTATAGCCTTGTAGTACAGCTTAAAATCTGGTAGACTGATACCTCCCAGTTTGTTCTTTTTACTTAAGATTGCTTTGGCTATACGAGGTCTTCTCTGTTTCCGTACAAAGCGTAGAATTATTTTTTCTAGATATGTAAAGAATGATGATGGTACTTTGATGAGATTGCATTAATTCTGTAGATTACTTTAGGTAGTATGGACATTTTAATGATGTTGATTCTACCAATCCATGAGAAAGGGAGATTTTTCCATCTGTTTACATCTTCTACAATTTCTTTTCTTAGTGTTTCGTAGTTCTCCCTGTCTATGTCTCTCACATCTGTCATTAAATATATTCCTAGATATTTAGTTTTCTTTGAGGCTACTGTAAAAGTTGTTGCGTTTTTGATTTGAATTTCAACTTGACTGTTATTGGCATATATGAATGCCTCTGATTTGTGTTTATTGATTTTGTATCCTGAGACTTTACTGAATTCATTTTTCAGTTCTAGGAGTCTCTTGGGTGAATCCTTGGGGTTTTCTAGATACAATATCAAATATCATCGGCAAAGAGCAAGAGTTTGATCTCAGCTGCCCCCATTTGGATTCCCTTAATTCCCCTCTCTTGTCTAATTGCTCTAGCAAGGACTTCCAGCACTATGTTGAATGGATGTGGAGATAGTGGGCAACCTTGTCTGCTTCTGGTTCTAAGTGGGAATGATTTCAATTTTTACCCATTCAGTATGATATTGGCCGTGGGTTTATCATAATTGGACATGATAATTTGAAGGTATGACCCGTCTTTGCCTATTTTGTTAAGAGTTTTTATCATAAAGGTTTTCTGGACTTAGTCAAATGCTTTTTCTGCATCTATTGAGAGAATCATATGGTCTTTGTTCTTGCTTTTATTTATGAGGCAAATTGCATTTATAGATTTGCATATGTTGAACCAGCCTTGCATCCGTGGTATAAAGCCCACCTGGTCATGGTGAATTATTTTTTTGATATACTGCAGAATGCGATTTGCTAAAATTTTGTTGAGGATTTTTGCATCTATATTCATAAGGGATATTGGTCTGTAGTTTTCTTTTTTTGTTATGTCCTTTCCTGGCTCTGGTATCAAGGTGATATTGGCTTTGTAGAATGAGTTAGGAAGGATACCATCTTTCTCTATGTTGTGGAATAATTTCTGTAGTATAGAGATGAGTTCTTCTTTGTATGTTTGGTAAAACTCTAAAGTGCAGCCATCGGGTCTGGGACTTTTCATTTTTGGAAGGTTTTTAATTGCTGCTCCAATTTCTGTGCTTGAAATTGGTCTATTCAGGAATTCTATTACCTCCTAGGTGAACTTAGGGAGGTTGTATGTTTCCAGGAATTTTTATCTTCTCTGATCATAGTGGTATAAAATTAGAGTTCAGTTCCAACAGAAATACTCACCACCTCACAAAGTCATGGAAACTAAACAATCTATTGTTGAATAACTATTGGTGCAAGGAGGAAATACACAGGGAAATCAACAGTTTCTTTGAATTAAATGATAATGGAGACACAAGTTATCAAAACCTGTGGGATACAGCAAAAGCATACCTGAGAGGAAAACTAATAGCATTAAATGCTCACATCCAAAAAACAGCTCAAAAATCGACAATCTAATGAACAATCTGAAGGAATTGGAAAAGGAAGAGCAAATCAATTCCAAACCTAGTAGAAGAAAAGAAATAACTAAGATCAAAGCATAACTAAATGAAATTGAGAACAAAAGAACTATATGGAAGATCAACAAAACCAAAAGCTGGTTTTTTGAAAAGATTAACAAAATTGACAGCCCTCTTGCTAGATTGACAAGAATTCAAAGGGAAAGGACTATAATAAACTCAATTAGAAATGAAAAAGGAGATGTCACAACAGACACCACGGAAATACAAAACATTATTTTTGATTACTATAAAAACGTATATGCCCCAAAACTACATAATGAGGAGGAAATGGACCATTTACTCTTCATGTAATTTTTAATATATTTGGATCTAAGTGTACCTACCCTCTTGCTGCTTGTTTTCTCTGTCACTTCTGATTTTTGTTTCTTTTCCCCACTCTTCCTTCTTTTGGATTGAGTATTTTTTAATGTTCCGTTTCATCTCCATTATTGACATGTTAGCTATGTAATTTTGTTTCATTATTATAGTGGTTGTCTCTGGAGTTTATAACCCAAATCTTTAACACATATACATTCTAATAATATTATAACACTGTGTATATTGTAAGAATTTTCTATTTGTTCCTTTGTAGACTTTATGCTTCTGCTGTCATTCATTTTGCTTATACATATGTTACAAATTTTATAATACAAAATACTGAGGTTTTTTTTTTTTTTTTGCTTTAAATATTCTGTTATATAATTTAGAAATTCAAAAGCAAGGAAAAAGTCTTTCTTATATATGTATAACTTTTGATGCTCTTCAGTGCCCTCTAGTATCATTTTTTCCTTTAGCCTAAGAAGTTCCTTTAACATTCTTCTTCTCTTCTGCAATTTAAAATCTGCTATTATATCTGTCTGGGGACACTTCAGATCTTGTATTTTTCAATTCTAGAATTTCTTTTAGTTCTTTTTTTATGTCTTTCATTTTTCTTCTTTTGTTAGATGTTTTTCTTTAAATCCTTGATCATATTTATAACAGGCATTGTAAAGGCCTTGTCTGCTAATTTTATCATGTGTCATTTCTGCACTGTTTTGTATTTGGGGTCTATAGACTTATGAATATTGGGTTGCACAGATTTTTAGAGGTGATTTTTCTGTCTGATTCTTCATGTTTCCTGTGATCTTTCGCTGGTTCTTTCTCATCTCGGTTCTTTGTCAAGGATTGGAGTTGCTGGGACTGGATTATGAACCACAATCTGAAAGGCTTCTTCTATCTTCTTTCAGCCTCTAGCAGGGAAGAGGACTGGAAGGGAAGGTCGGGTTGCACAGATTTTTAAAATATTTATTTCTTCAGATAGCTTTTTTTCTTGCTTTCTCTTTTCTCTTTTTTAGAACTCCAATTACACATATATTAGACCACTTGAACTACTTAATCTACCTAATCTACCCATGCTAGTCAATCACTGAAGCATGGTTTTACCACAGGAACTTGCAAGTAATTTTTGCTGTGTAAACACTTGCTAAATAACAAAAGTGCCTAATAACATATATGCATATAACAATATAATACAAGTAATTTAAACGTGTTAAATGTATTTATGGTTTTTTATTTACCCCTTTTGAAATATAGTATATTGAACTGATTCGAAAGGGAGAAAAACATGTTTCATTCATTGAAGAATATAGTAGATGAAAGTTCATTTTGCATGGCTTTAGTTTCTCAGCAAAAAAGTCAGTGGTGAGGTTGCATATTTTAGTATGATATTTAGAAGCTGGAGTTGAGAGGTATGAAGTGACTTTTTTGAATTATTTATTAAAATCTTACAAGAGGAATCCTGATAATGAGAATTTGGACATGCTGCAGGGATCTAGTTCGAGTAAGATAGGTATGGTCAATTTTGTGCAATATGGATGTGGGTAACAGACAGGAGGAGTTGGAGATAAATGTGTGGATTTTAGGTGGGGACACAAAGGGAGACTGTTATACTACCTGATATATGCAAATGATATTCTCTAACCACAATTGGGCCTTTGCTGCCTTCTGTGCTTAAAATTAAAGTGAACTTTTTTTTTTTTTTTTTTAAGAAATTCATCATGGAGGGGTTAGGGGGTAGAATTGGGCAAAGCAATCATAGACTCGTTCATGAAAAATCGTTATTTTGAGGGAAAAAGAAGTTCCATTGGTGCACTTACATAGTTCATGAAAGCCACCAAGCCAGGAAGGGGCAAAATAAGGAGCTTGACTTTTGTTGTTATTGATATGAGATGTAACATTTTAACATGTTTATTTTTGCTTAGGAAGTTAGGCTGTTTAGTGAATGTGGTGCTGTGTAGGATCTTTATAGTCAAGATAAACTTTTAGCACATTTTACTTTTATCTAATGCTTATTACTTTTAGGCTATATCACACTGTCTTTAGTTTTTTCTCCTTACTCTGTATCACTTGAGCACCATATTTTTGATATTTTAAAAATATAAACCTTAAGTTTTTTTTTCTTTCCTCTGAAGAATTTATAGGTAAGTAAGTTAATACTTCTGGAGATTTGAAAGTACCAAATGGCTACTTCTAGAACTCTGAATTAAGATTTAGGATTAACAGTAATAAAAATGAAACTACTGAGAGACCTAAATTTTATTTGAAATATTCCATTTGTTTTTGGGCAATTGGTAAAATTATACTCTGGAATTTTGCATTGAATTCTGAGTGTTTCGTTTCTTTTTCTTTAGAAATTTCTACCCTGAGACCATCTTCTCCAAGTGGACTACCTGAGGAAGATAGTGTTTTATTTAACAAACTGACCTACTTAGGATGTATGAAGGTTTCTTCCCCACGTAATGAAGTGGAGGCCTTACGGGCAATGGCAACCATGAAATCTTCTAGTCAGTACCCCTTTCCTGTTACTCTGTATGTGCCAAATATTCCAGAAGGTTCTGTGAGGTGAGCTCTAATGTTTTTCTTTAGACTTGTATTAAGTCTTTTGGATAGTGATGAGGATGTTATATCATAAATCAGGTGTGGAGCTTATTGTGAACTCACTTACGCCCTGTAGACATGCAAGATATTAATAAATGTTATATTTAGGCTTAGATTGTATCTACTGTTTGAAAGGGGCATTTGCAAAATTATGCTTAGAATATTATAAATGGAAATAAAAGTGTAAAAATACTTGTAATTTGTGTTTCTCTATTCTGAAGGAGCATAAAAACCTTCCTTCCGCTTGTCATGTAATAGTGGTTCAAAAAACTGCTATCTAGGAGTGGGTCCTAGATTTTAAGCTATTTACATCAGACTAGAAAGAAACAAAATGGCTTTTTTCTTTTATGCTTAATTAGGAATAATATATAATGCCATCTTAACCTTGAATTTCTTTAAATGTAAATCAGATAATATTATTCTCCTAAACCTAGCCTTCCAGTAGCCTCCAATCACATTTGTGGTTATATTAAAAATTCTTATCCTTGGCCACTGATGACCAAGTGCTCCCACTTGATGTTCTTCCCTTCTTCCTCCTTCTTCCCTCCTGTCATAGCCTGTTTGGGCTGGTATAACAAACTGCCATAGCGTGTGTCGTTTGTAAACAACAGAAACTTATTTCTCACAGTTCTGGTGGCTGGAAATTCCTAGATCAAAGCTCCAACATATCTGGTGTCTGATGATGGTCAGCTTCCTGGTTCACGTGTCCTTACATGGTGGAAGGGACTGAGAGCACTCTTTGTGGTACCTTTTATAAGCATACTAATCCCATTCATGGAGACTCCTCTTTCTTTCTTTTCTTTCCTCCTCCCATCTCCTTCCTCCCTCATCAAAAGAAGGTAATTTTTTTGTGTGTTGAAGATTTTCAAGAATATGAAGCTAATTTGTTTTCTTGCATTAGTACCAGTATACACCTTCCCTCTCTTCGTTGACTACATTCCAGTCATACTACCCTCTTTGTTTTTTCTCAAAGGGCTTATCAGTCAGGATTCCTGCCTTAGGGCCTTTGCATATTCTCTTTGCTCAGCCTAAATTATTTTTTCCTGGTTTTCCAATGGCTTTTTCATTTCTCTCTCATTTTACCTCAAGAAACATTTTATCATGGGAAGCCTTCCTTGATCATATCGTGTAACTATCCCTCTCTGTCCTCATACTGGGCCTTTTTTTTCTTTATACCATTTTTCTTTGATTTGATATTATGTTATCTTTACATTTATTTGCTTATTAGTTTATTGTTTATATTTCTCACTAGATTATAAGCTTCAGGGGAACAGGTTCTTTGTATTTGTCCCTAATGTAGTGCAAGATTTTTTTTTTTTACCTGATTTTTTTTTTTTTTAATGGAAGAACTGGGATTCTGGGTTTTGGGTAGGAATACCATAGGAACATGCTATCATCATGTTTATTTCTGATGTTACACTTGACCACTCAGCCAAGATAGCATATACCAGGTTTCTCCACTGTAACGTTACCTCCCACTCCTCCTCCATAGTGTAGTCTTGGGAATCAAGTCACTAACCCATAATCAAGGTGGTGGTGATAGGGTAGCAGAAATTGAGCTCCCTCTCCCGGAACACATATTTACATAAATTAGTTAGAATTTTCTTACAAGGCGGGTCCTGGGCCAGGCCAGAAATGGTGAAATACAGCGGGGATGGTCAAGCAGAGGGGCAGGACCGGGTAAAGCCAGCCTGGTGGGGGAAGGGGGCCACCAGGGTCGGACGCCCTAGGTGGTTGGTCTTACTCTTACCAACTTCCTAAGGAAAGACTCCACATGCTGGCTCTTTAGAGCACTAGTAGCCTGCCCGCGGGCACTGGGTTTTCCCAGCCCTAGAGCAGGGTGGCTGACGTGGGAGTAGAGTGTGGGGAGCCACTTCAAGATTTTGATAAATGTTTGCTGAGTGAACAAATAAGTGGACCTGGTCAAAGAAATTAGGTTGAATGTGTCCTGAACCTGTAATATTCCCTTGAAGTGTTTTTTTTTTTAAACCCTTTCTGATTTGCCTTATTCGCTAAAGTTTTGAATATGGGAAAACTTTAGCAAAGTTGTGAGTACCAAAATAATTTTAATTTAATATATAAATATAAATTTACAAAGTTTTGGTAAAAAAGCTTTGAGTTTTTCAGGAAAGGGTTTTACGAATATATCGTTTATGTGTTATCTCCTAAAAATGTCAAAATATCTTTTTAGTGTTGTCTATTTAGTTTCCATTTGCCAAATACGCCTTGGCAAAGAATTAGTGTTTTGACTTGCCTCTTTATTCCTGGTGGTTGTGTCAGGTCTCAGTCTGAAATGTCAGCTCTTAGTACTCACATGGTCGAAGAATGACCAGGCACACCAAACTTTATTATAGTGCCCAGATTGAACTTCCCTCATGGTTCAGAGGTCACCATGGAACCACTTTGGACAGTTGGGAGTTGCATGACCTGAGTCTTAACTATGTATGCAGGGTGTTCTAGTTCACTTTCCAAACACTATGGTACCTATGCTGCTTGGCCCATGGAGTAGAGAGTCCTCTGCATTCTTTTGCAGCTGGTGTGCTATGTTATGATTGGCAGATTTGTAGGGTGTTCCCTCCTCCCCCAGGTACGACAGTAACTGGATCAAGCTGGGGCAGGACTAAGAATGGGGTCTGGGGCCTACCCTCGTCCTCATTCCAAGGTAGGGCAATTGCACCCACTTTTGTCCCTAGGAGACCCAGAATCCCATGCTGTCTACGTAATAGTTGTCCTCCCACCCCTCAGTTTCGCAGTTTGAGATCTTGAATGTTTGCGTCAATCTAGGGCTTGGGATTTGTATAGGGAAAGTCAGAGAATTATTTGCTTCTCAATTCCACAAACTCCTTTCAGCTCTTAAATTCTGTTGTTGAATCCATATTTGGAACCAACCTGACCTTTTCTGGGGTAAAAGAGACCTCAGTTGAACAATGATATGGAGCTTAGATAAACTTACAGAGGCTGCTCTGAATAGAAGTGGACTCTCCAGGGATGATTTGTGCTATTCCGTACTGGCATTCCTTTGCTGTAATAGAAAAAGGACTAGACTTTAAAGATGGATGATAGAGATTTTACCAGACAATGTATACTTAACTTTGGAGTAAATGAGTTGGATCATGGGAAACACAAGAATGGAGAAATTGTTAGAAGAAGATGAAGAATTTATATGTGTGTATGTTTAAGATTTGCAGGAATATGAAGGTAATTTGTTCTCTTGCATTATTAGCACCAGTTTATCTTTGTGATTTTAAGATAGTTTATATGTCATATATTGGTGTAATAAAACTATTCATCTTTGTTATTTGATAGCTAATATTTTATCTAATTTTTCATCACTGTTCTGCAGAATCATAGATCAATCCAGCAATGTGGAGATAGCATCTTTTCCAATCTATAAGGTGTTATTCTGTGCACGTGGACATGATGGGACAACAGAGAGCAATTGCTTTGCATTTACAGAGAGTTCTCATGGTTCAGAAGAATTTCAGATACATGTTTTCTCCTGTGAAATTAAAGAGGCAGTAAGTATGATACAATATAGCAATTTGCTGTAGAGATGAATTAGGGTAATATTTTTGAGCTCTAATCTCAATGTCATATAAATACATTACATAAATTTGGAGTATATTTCTAAAGACAAAGGTAATATATTTTTCATGGCGTAGAACTGAATGTGGAAAGCTAAGTCTGATACGTGTTTGCACTAAAATGATATTGTATATAGCTTAGCAAGTCTCATAGAAGAATACCACTGGATGAGCTGTTCTGTCACCATACCATGGTAGTAAATTGCTTATGCTCAGAAAAGAGGAATATTTTTGCATCTCTATTATTATTTTGCTCCAGTAGATTGGTCCATGTGATTTGAGAAAGGGACTATAACAATACCTCCTTCTCTGATGGGCTTGACACTTGCATATTGCTTTCATGTAGATATTGCACTAGTTTGTTTCGTAGATCTCTGTGATTATCACTGGTGATTATTATATGCATTCACTCAGAGGCTAGATTTTGCTTACATAGAGCAGGGATATCAACTTATAGTTATTTGAAGATGCCGGTAAGTTCTTCTTAGCAATTATTAACTGGTGATTTATTTTCAGACAGTAGAAATATTTCAGAATCAAATGGCTATTAAATATGTGGGGACATATCCTTCTTTTCTATATCTAATGACTTCTCCCCAAATTAACAATAAGTTATACTATTAGAACTTTAGAACGGGCGCGGTGGCTCACGCCTGTAATCCTAGCACTCTGGGAGACCGAGGAGGGTGTATCGCTTAAGGTCAGGAGTTCGAAACCAGCCTGAGCAAGAGCGAGACCCCATCTCTGATAAAAATAGAAAGAAATTAATTGGCCAACTAAAAATATATAGAAAAAATTAGCCGGGCATGGTGGTGCATGCCTGTAGTCCCAGCTACTAGGGAGGCTGAGGCAGAAGGATTGCTTGAGCCCAGGAGTTTGAGGTTGCTGTAAGCAGGGCTGACGCCATGGCATTCACTCTAGCCTGGGCAACAGAGTGAGACAATGTCTCAAAAAAAAAAAAAAAAAAAATCCAAGCATCAGTTACCTGCTTAAGGTTAAGACTATAACTGACAGAGGAATTATAATAGTGATGGACTTGTTTTAAGAGACAGGAGTCAAGTGAAGCAGGGTGATACAAAGATATACATTTCTTTTATCATAGTAAGAAATCAATAAATAATAGCTAAAATTGATAAATCAAGTAATAAGTATAAATTTACATAAAAAGGAGTGGAAAAAATATTTTCATATTTACTTATAT